>SNQJ01S0002363.1:88714-120122 GCA_010110895.2 Picea sitchensis
GATAATGACTAATTATGACTAATAAACAAATAAAAACCTTAGGAAAAAAAATCCTAGGTGTGTGTGAAGTAACTCCAATAGATACTGCATGTAGTAGATTGACAATTTTCCTTGGTATGATTTTATCTTGTAATATCAGGTAGTTTTATAAGGAATGATATCCAATGCCACATATATTGCAAAATTTTAGATCAATTCTGTCTTTTATATGGAAATATGAGCTAACGTGATCATCTTTCCAGCAATTAAAACAATATGGTCATCCATAACCTTGACCTCGACCATAGAATCCATGTCATCCTCCTCGACCTCAACCACATAATCCACGTCATCCTCCTCGACCTCAACCACGACCACCGTAGTAATCATCTCTTCGACCATAGTTTTTTGCTTGATCAGTGGTTTTTGTGTGGTAGACTATTCATATGTTATTCTAATTTCGAGCGTTTAGATGGAATTTTGATGTTCGATGATCAAAAGCTTCACAAATATGGAACCACTTTGTGTTTTTGTAAGGCAGCTAGAGAGGTAGTGGGGAGGCCCAGAGGGCCCATAGTGATAATAGTGGAGACCATTCAATGTAAGGTGGACTAGGTCCACTATATTATTAAATAAGGCCCACTATGGTAGTTAGATATAATAAATGAGTAATTAGATATAATAAATGTAAGAGGACTTCTTAGAAGGTTCTACTTCTAGAAGATTCCTCCTCTAGAATGTTCTTAGGTGATGGTAGCACTATATAAAGGGGTTCAAACAATGTAATGATATGAATATAAATATTGTATTTTGGAGCGATAGCTCAATAGGAGGATGCCCCCTCGAAGAGGAAAGTGAACAGGAGAGGATCCCTTCCATAATAGGATCCATTGTATGGTGTTTCCCTACCTCAACGGTTTGGTAATAATAAAGTGTGGTTTCTTCTATCTTGCTCTGTGGATCTATTGTGTATTCAGTATTTGCAGTGATTATATTTGTAGATCTATTCAGGATCTTAACAACCGGTATCAGAGCACTTTCCTTGGCAGACATTGTGGGCAAATATTTTTATTCTTGCAGATTTTTTTTTCGGAGAAGAAAAAAGAGGGCCGTGACATTACATAAATTTTCTGTATATTTCTGTGAAAAATTTGCAGAAACAGGTTGTAGATCTGATTTTCTCTCAGAAAAAACCCAAGTTAAAAAAAACAATCGTCTGGGAAGTCAAGATATTGAAGTTTTAAAATCTGCAAATTTTCAGGGTTTTTTCCACGGACGACGACGTGATTTTGTTTTATTTCTGTAGCAGATGGAGGATGAATTTTCTCCAAAAAATTACATATCTAAGTTCCTCTCACAATTTCACCCAATTTCAAAAACAAAATCAGTCGAAACGGAGTCCGGGAAGTGAAGTTATGAGCATTTTAAATTCAACATTTTTTCAGGGTTTTTTTCGGAAAAAACCACGATTTTCTACTATAACTTATTGTTCTATTTTTTTGGGTTTTTTCGTGATGGATGCGGGAATGAAGAGTTCATAGGGTGCTCAGTTGGATATTTCCTCTCAAACCTTCAAATAAATTCTACAAATTACTGAAGCATTTAAATCTCGATTGTATGACACATTGGATGGCCTCACAAACGACCTCAATGATATTTTTCTTAGTATTCAATATTCATTGCATAGCATGCAGGAGAGATTTCTTATGGAGGACATCATGGATGAATATAATCAATAAATATATCCTTGGTATGATTTGGACACCGATTGTGATGATTGGTATATGGATAGTTGTCATTTCTGGGATGACAACCACTTCCATATTTTATTTGATGACTCTACTCCACCTTCTGTAGAGAACATCAATGTCCCGCATCAAGAGTTAGTTATGATTACCAATGTCCAACCTGCATATTCTACAATGGTATTGTTCCTTCCAGATTCAACGTTGACCCTTTCCCACTATGTGGATGGATATTCTTATTTGGATCCACATGATAGGTGTCAGTATTGGGAGCATCATTTTCAGTTGGTTATTGGATGCCAATATCTTTCGTGTGGAGTTCACATGAGCACTTGGACATGGGACCCTGGTTTACAATGGCGGTTGGACTACTTCAGCATGGTGGCTTCCAATTCTCAATGGGACTCTGGTTCTCTAGTCTACTTCAGCACTATGGTCCACACTTATCCATGGGACCCTAGTATATGGTTGTACATCAAGCGTTGAGGACAACACTTTCATAAGGGGGATGGAATGTAAGGTAGCTAGAGAGGTAGTGGGGGGCCCCAGAGGGCCCATAGTGATAATAGTGGAGGCCATTGAATGTAAGGTGGACTAGATCCACTATATTATTAAATAAGGCCCACTAAGGTAGTTAGATATAATAAATGAGTAATTAGATATAATAAATGTAAGAGGGCTTCTTAGAATGTTCTACTTCTAGAAGATTCCTCCTCTAGAATGTTCTTAGGTGATGGTAGCACTATATAATGGGGTTCAAGCAATGTAATAGGATAGGAAGAGAATTATTTTATTGTGAGTTGTATCTCAAAAGGAGGATGCCCCCTCGAAGAGGCAAGTGAACAAGAGAGGATGCCTTCCATAATAGGATCCATTGTATGGTGTTTCCCTACCTCAAGAGTTTGGTAATAATAAAGTGTGGTTTATTCTATCTTGATTTGTGGATCTATTGTGTATTCAATATTTGTGGTGATTATATTTGTAGATCTATTCAGGATCTTAACAGTTTTTCAGATTATGTGGACAATCTTGTACACTGTGATCAACTAAGAATTCACATATGTTACAATATTTTTGTGCTTGGATTCGATGGACGTCTGTTGTTTGTGTGTGGTCATTGAGGGGACAATTATCCTTTGTATGTACTTCCCCAATGCATGTGGTGCACTATACTTCATTTCATTGGATTGATAGGTTTTTTATTGTTTGTTGCAAATGTTATATTTTTTCCTCAAGTCTCTTAGTCATCGAGGAAGTCGATGGACCATCATCATCCGACTCAACTCACTGTGCCTTCTATAGCGCATATTCATAACTGGTTATCTCGTATAAGCATAGTAGAGAACACATTATATACCATTGGACCAACAAATTCTGATCAATTGTTGTCAGGATTTGACTTAGGAGATCTTTGAATCTCTTATCATATTCTCTTACCGACTCACCCAATATTTGTTTTATTTCTTTTAACTTTTGGGCTGCCAGGTGTGTGACATTCTGAATTTTAAAGAATGTTAAGAAATTGTTCTTTATTTATTATTTTGAAGGAGTTTTCCTTTCCATGTAGTTCATGAACCATGTTAAGGCGCGGTGGCACAAAGCAACTCCAAATTGTGCCATTTTCTTGTCTTCATCTGTAATATCAGCCACATCCCGAAAATGTCCACACACAAACCAATGATGTTTTGGGTCCTCCTCTCCTTCGTAAACCAGGATGTGGTTGAATCCCATTTTGATTTTATTGTTAGGAATTCTCAGTTTCTTGGTATTTTAGCTACTACTATTTTCGACTAAGCTGTCAAATCTTATGGTCAGTTTTTGTCTGCATCCGACAATGGATGGTACTCAAGGAACAATTGTTTCTTCTTGAGTATAGAAAATATGTTCTCAATTTAAGAGCTTTGATCTTTATATTCAACTAAACATCATTCCAAAGGTTGCATCACTTCCATAATATAGTTAATTTCTTCTCACTAGATTAGATGTGGTAGGGGGATCGAGTCGGTGAGATCCTTAATTTGGATAATCATATTTTTGACTTCATTTCGCTCTGGCTCGACAATAATTGCATCCTATAGGTTTCCCTAGTTGTTCATTCTGTACCATAATCTTGTATATTGATCATTGAACTACGATCTTTGTTGGAGAAATTCTCTTATCCGCGGGCTAGTTTTTGGTGCGAGAGAGGTACATAAAGTTGGTCTAGATTCTTCATAGCCCATACTTTCTGGTTCATCATCCGGTTGATGGTTGTTCAGCTTTGCGTCACTAATTCTTTTGGTTTTCTCTATGGCTGATTCTATTGCCAAATCTGGTCGATCTCTGTCTAACGAAGAATTCTCATGCACTCTATTAGGTTGACCCTCCCTGAACATCTTTCTATTTGAATTTTTGTTGTTCCACTGGTTACAAAGTTCTTCTCTTTTCTGTTGCCTTTTATCCCATTCTATTTTCTGGATATCCTTGAATTTCTTATGGGATTGCTTCCCTCTTGATGACATTTAGGCTTGGGAAACACTACTTCTTGTTTTATGGCATCTCACATTTTTGACCAACCCCCCATTGTCGACCCGAATTACTCTAAGTTAGTAGCGTTAGCCATGTTTATTTCTTCAAGAAGTGGTCCCATGCTTCTCTTGTATCTTTTCACTTTGCGTTAAGGAATGCTTCCCACTTTTCATCTCTTTCTTGGAAGTTACTATTTGGTAACGGTGTGCCTAGTCTTGGTCGGTATTCGACGATGTCACCAACTCCCTTATCGAGGAGGAATTTATGAAAAAGTGTCGAAACCATGAAAAAAAAATATCGTGCAATTCGGTATATAAATTTTCTTTTATTTTGTCGAGAGATGTCTAATCTTCAATGGCTTGTTCTAAAATATAATCTTCGATAATTCTTTCGAACCAGTCGTGTATATTTGTTCTTCCTTTCATCAACTTTAGGTGTAAACACTCATTAGGTGTCAGCTTACACATTACCTGATCTGTTAATGTGCTAGAATAATGCTTCTTGGATAGCTTCAAGGAATCTTTCGCGTGTTTCTGAAAAGAATCACGACCGTGCTTCAGTTAGTGAGAGGTTATTTCTTCTTGCGTAGTTTTTGATGTAGTTCTCAATTTTGTGCTCCCACCAATCGTGTATGTCTTGTAGAGTTATCATTTATGTACACTTCTACATGCCCAAGTCCAATACTACCGACAATAGAACCAATGTTGTAATCTAGGGAAGAGTAGGGAGAGTTACCGATAGGTCCTTACATAGACATCATAGAGATACATGCATACACATAGAAATAGATAAATACATACACAAGTAATTAGAACCTTAGAAAAATCCTTTAATTATATGATAGAACAATACAACAAAATTACATATAACCTCTCACATGAAGCTATTTGAGCATTCATGTGCTTGTTTATTTATACCTTTTTCAGGCGGTTGTAACTACTTAATTTCCTGGGTCGGTTGGTTAACAAATACTCCGACCGACCTCTACTTCTAACTACGTCAGTCGACCGACTAGTTCTTAGTTGATCATCGGGTATAGTTGACAGGGTCAACTAGCCCCAGTCCAGGGAATAACAATAATCATTCAAGAGAGACTACATTGGAACACACATAAAGACACACATAATCCCAAGAGAGGAGATAAATGTGGGGAAGGAATTCCATTCTAGGTTTTTATTCCATCTTTAATGCTATTTATACATAGGAAGGATAGTTGGGGATGTTATACCCGCTCCAACACATCCTTATTTAAGTATCTTTATCCTTTATTAAACATAGCATTTACTTGATTTATATTAGACTTAGGATAGTGTTTAATGATACATTGTTCCCATCAATATCTCCCCCACACTCTCAGATATTTAATGACCTGTTACTCTTTAGCCTTCGTCTTCAATGTGGTAAGTGCTTGTGCAGTTAGTGAGTCTCTCAGCGCTTTGCTCCCATCCAACAATGGTCCTCTTGATCCTATTGTTGCACTTATCTCTGGTGCCTTCGGGGTGGTGAGTGGCTCGTCCTAGGCTCATTTCACACATGCAAAACACCCTATGGTGGAGATCCATGCCTTGGACAACCTACCATTTCCCTGCTTTCTGGCATCTAAGGTCGCAACTCAGAAACTATTCTGCAACTTTTACCCCGGGGTGCTCAATCATTTCAATGTTCTTGTCATCATCTTTTCTTTAAGTTATCATGTTTTTGTCTGTGAAAGTATGTCTCTCTTGGATGCCTTTAACCACTGCCCTAGTTGCTTAATCTTGAAATCTTGGCATCCCTGGGACACCAAAAGCTCCTTTTCCGTGGCTCAGATCGACGACATTGGCACCACAAACAATCAATGTCTTCAATTTAAAATAGCGAAATATATGATTCAAGCTTCACATAGAAAATTAAATATACAAGATGATTATAAGTACAGGTCTGTGGGAGACTGTGCATAATCAACCAACTTTGCCATCCAAATAGTTTTCGAGAACGAGTTTCCAAAAATATATGGAAGATTTCTCCTACACGTACCTTATCATTAGTTGGCTGGTTTCCTCTTTGATAACTCTCTATTGCCTTTTGGGTGAATTCCTTGAAGATGCAAATCACTTTCTTGGCTTCTTATCCACCTCAATGAGTCAAGCAAACTAGTGGGGAAAATTCCTTTTGTAGGAAAATTGTAATTTTTATTTTTGTCCCAGTGCATTTGGAAAGCCGTTGGAGCAAATTTCTATTCAAACTAAACAAAATATTAGGGCTTATGGAGCTTGATGTCCCATTATAGTAATCATATACAGGAAATTTAAAGAAAAATCACCACACCAGGCTGTCAATCAATGAAACACAACTCACCATTACTAAAAACAAAAAAAAAAACATATTTTCCTTGATTTATTTTCACATTTCACTTCATCTATAAACACATAATTTCATATCTATGGATTTTTGCACATTATTATATCCCCACTTAAGTCGATAACAACAAAATTGAGATCACATCTCCAACATTGCGCACCTCAAGACACACATAATCCCAAGAAAGGAGATAAATGTGGGGAAGGAATTCCATTCCAAGTTTGTATTCCATCTTTAGGGTTATTTATACATAGGAAGGATAGTTGGGGAAGTTATACCCGTTCCAACTAATCCTTACTTAAGTATCTTTAGCCTTTATTACACATAGCACTTACTTGATTTATATTAGACTTAGGTTAATGTCTAATAATACATATGTATGATGACAATTAGGGCCTAAAAGGCTCCCCTCAACACATAGTTCATGATTCTCCAATTCTAACCCTTTCAAGAGTTAGAATTGCTGAACAAGTATAAAGGCATGGAGGATCCTAAGGAACATGTTTGTTTTTGTCTAATGAGATGGACATAGAAAGGCCACCCAAGAAAGGAATGGGTTCATTATGTTATCCACACTTTGACTCATTGCCACAAAGTTGGTATGTGTAAGAAGAAACCACTATATATAAATTAATTTGGGAGGTGATGTCAAGACAATTCTATGTGACCTTTAGATTCATGTTGGAGGATATTGAGGTCATTGGTCTCTTACAACAGATCAAGCATTTTATTTTTAGCAGTGAAGAACCTAAGTACACTAGTCAAGCCATGAAGGTTGTCTACACATGACATAAAGAGTTGGAGATATTGAACAAACCAATTTACTACAGGAAGTTGGACCAAGATGACCCTACAAAGGAGGAGGAACTAAGAAACATGAAGATTGATGAAACTACATGTGAACAAGATGTTAGAGGGAAAGGCCATGGGACTAGTAAATCTTACTTCAAGGAACCTTTAAATACAATGAAGTGAAAATAGGCTCTAAGACAGACTTGGAAATGGCCATTATTGGAGATTGTTGGGATGAAGAAATTGTTACTCATGTAATGGAATTGTTCCATGAATATGAAGATATATTTCCCAAGATTGTTTTTAGAGATGAAAGGTATTGCAAGTTATTTAGGAGAAATGAAAACATATCTAAAGCCATATTTGTACCCTATCAAAAAGAGACCATACAGGATAAACCTAAAGTATAAGGAAAAATTTGAACATGAACTTGATCAGAAGCAGGAGTCATGTTTCTAGTAAAAGAGCCAGATTGTATTGGCCCTATAGTCATTCAATCAAAGAAGCTAAGAGAGATAAGAATCTTCATGGATCTTATAGGATTGAGTGTTTCATGTGTACACAACCCATTCCCCAACCCTTTCTTAGTTGAGGTAATAGATATTGTGGTAGGTAAAGAGGCATATTATTTCATTGATGGGTTCTCATGATACCATCAAGTTATAATTGTTGAGGAGGATAATATTAAGACTAGATTTGCAATAGAGTCGGGTTGCTTTGCTGATAATGTCATGCTATTTGGTTTGAATAATGCACATGTTGTATTTTCTAGGATAATGGTTGGTGCGTTCAAGGGATTTATGCATAAATTTCTAGAGCTCTACCTAGATGCCTTAAGTGTGTTCAATTTATTGAATAAAAACATTTAGGTATTGAAGAACACATTGAATAGATGTAGATAGCTCCAGATGTCCTTGAACTCAAAGAAATGAATTTTTTGCACTTCCTTTAGTGTTTTATTGGGTCAAGTAGTCTCTAAGGAAGGCTTACTAGTAGATCATGCTAAAATTGTTGTTATAGTTGATTTATGTCCTCCCACATTAGTAAAAATGTTGCACACAATGCTGGGACATACTAGATACTACAATAAATTTATAAGGAACTATGAAAATATTACTACGTCATTAGAGAAGCTACTGTGGAAAGATACCCTTTTGTATGGACACCAGATTGTTATAGAGAGATTTTGATACTTTGAAGGAGAAATTGGTGATTGTGCCCATACTAATATTTCCAGATAGGGATAAAAAATTTCATGTTGATGCGTTAGCTATAGCTGTTGGTGTGGTCCTAGCAAAACCAAGGGAGGGTGACATAGATCATCCCATTTCCTTCGCTAGCAGAAAATCGGATGTTGAGAAGAACTATACCACTACAGAGAACAAAGGGTTGGGGGCTATGAGCTATGATATGCATAAGTTCAAACATTATATTCTCGGAAATACATTCATGTTTTTTAGATATCACTCAGTGTTGAAGCACCTATTTAACTAGTCTATGTTGGGGGGAGAACCTATCATTGGTTGCTACTATTTCACGAGTTTGATTTCCAGGTTGTTGTAAATCCATGTGAGCACAATGTTGGACCAAATCATCTATGTATACTGGAGTAGGGGGAAAGTAGAAGAAATTTTGATAATGAAATACTCGATGCAAGTTATTCAGAATTGAGGTTGTACTGGATCAATTTATAGATAATGTAGGATTCCTGACAATAGGTAGAGAAATCGATTCGTACACCTACACATAAAGGAGGAAGTTGGTGGTCTAGGTAGCTGACTATCAATTGATTGCGAGAAAATTTACAAATTGGGAGTAGTGGTATTCTATGCAGGTGTGTTTTCTCACATAAATGATAAATCATTATACATGAAGCTCATGGAGGAATACATGGTGGAAAATGTGTAGGACAAAAAAATGCATAGAAATTGTTGCATGTATGACTGTTGTGGCCTTGTTTATTCTAGTATTTAAAGGAGTATATAGAGGGATGAGATATCTACCATAGGATTGGAAAGCTGTCAGGAGGGATGAAAAGCCTTTATTTCCAATTGTTGCAACAAAACCTTTGAAAAGTAGCCTATAGATGATAAAGGACTGATCAATCACCATGCGTGGAGAATTGGTGCACATTATATTATTACTATGAATGAGTATCTAATAATATAGGATGAGTTTATTCGAGTGCATATATTTTCACGTTTTATTTCTGAGAATATTTTGACTAGGTTTGGATATCCAAGGATATTGATGAGTGATCGGGGTTTCCATTTTCTTAATTCTATAATTTGCATGCTTAATCAGGAGTTTATGATACATCACCAATGTAGTACACTCTACCATCCTCAAGCCAATGGAATAGTGGAAGCATTCAATACATTTTTGGAGCATGCACTAACAAAGGTTTGTAATGTGGAACATGATGAATGAGTGCCAAGAAGTTTGTGGGCATATAGGACTAAATGCAAATGGTTGACCAAACATACCCGTTTTAATCTAGTGTATGGAAAGGAAGTTGTCACGCCCATGGAGTTTATGTTTCCCAATTTGAGGATTGTTGTTGCTATAGGAAATCATATGAGGAATCATTGGAAGCCAAACTAGATGCACTAATGGCATTGGGAGAGGATTGATTTATTATAGGATTTAACTAGACGGTGAAGAAGCAAAGACAAAAAGAAATGCATGATTGAAACACTATAAGTAATACACTATAACCTGTCACACTGACTTTTCTCTATCACAATAAGTACTTGAAGAATCCTAGAAAGTTGAAGGTTTGGTGGATAGGAAATTTTCACATAAACTGCATCATAGAATTCAGTGCAACAAGTTAACATAGCTGAATGGGAAACCCATGAATGTGCTTGTTAATAGTAGTCATTTGAAACCATACTATGGTCTCGATGAGGCCTACTAAAGAATACCAAGTAATGGGTTAGGACATTTTCACATAGACTACATCATAGAATTGAGTGCAACAAGTCAACACAGCTAGATGGGAAACCATGAACGAGCTTATTAATAGTAGTCATTTGAAAGCATACTATGGTCTCAATGGGGCCTATGAATACCAAGTCAATATGGGTATGTACAATAGTAGTAGTAGAGATAATAAATCAATATTTATTGTTATTTAATTAGAAATATAGAGGAGTTATCATTAGAGCGAGTCGACAATTAGTTCAAATTTTGAGTTATAAAGTTGTTTGCTTTTAATAAATCTCCCTTGAAGACCCGTGCGAATTGAAAAATTCTCAAAAATATTTGAGGGAAAGGGTAATGGATTTAAAATAAGGTACGATGATAGAAAAGAAAAGTTAAAAATATCTGACACCAAAGGAAAACATTAATTGGAATTTCGATACAAATTTGAACTTTTTCCAAATTTGAATTGATGAGAAAGAAATTGTTGACAATAATTTACATTTAATGTAATTCAGAGTATGGAGATTATAAAGGAATGTTAGGCAAACTTGTCGAAATCATTGAGAGTTGAAGAATTGAGAGAATTACCAAGGCTCTAAATTGATCAACACAACTTTTCAAAGGAAGCCGATGTGTGGATTGTGGGAAATGACATCTACCTTGAGACCCAAGGCCAAAAGAAAAATGAAAACACACAAGGAAGAAGACATGCCAATAGTTGATAGTATAAGTCCATGAGAAGGTTAATATCTACTAGCCATTACTTGGTAGGGTGCCCATAATTAGTTTCGTTGATTTTGATTTTCAAAACGAAAACTAGTTCCTTGAGCAACAATTCCAGAATTATGTTGAAATTAAAGCCTTATCTAATGGATATGAGGACATTATAATGAAACCCTAGTGTAGTAAATTGTATCAACTCGGTATTATGACCCTCCTTGATGTTCCATATTTTGGCCACACCCTAGTTATTTTAGCTTGTCTTAGGTTTTTTTTTAGTTGTCTCCATTGTGGCTTCCTATGGTTAGATAAACCCTATCTAGTTTACCAAGATACCATGCACCACATCTTTAGTTTACCTAGATCAAGGGAAAATGCTTCACAGAGTATTAAAATGTCCTCAGATCTTTATCTTCTTAATGATTTTGTTGTACATTGTCCTGAGGCACAAGATAGTGGTAAAGATTTCCATTATAGTCGAGTCATTTTACTGTTGGCTATGTTTTATTGGAGAGCACATGAAGTCAGAGATTTCGACATAGTTGTGACATTGACATTCTTAGAAACCAAGTTTAGCATTTTGAAATATTCATGAGACAAATCCATCCAAAAGGTCTCAAATGTTGTAGAGTCCTTTAGGATTCTATGCCACTTACTAGATAAGTATGTTGAACATATTTTATTTGAAGCTGATGCCCATAATATCTTTTCTGATACTTTGCATAGATCCACAAGTTGAAGTTGACATTCTACCATTCCATATTACTAAAGAAGATGACTAGTCAAACATCAAAGAATGGCCTGAATGATTGTGCCCAAAGCCAGATCTAGAAGTAGAAATTATTAATGAGACAAAACCAAGGACCAAGAACCGTCAAGACAAGGAAGAAATATCGTCATCTATTCTAAAATATCCGCATGTATTATAGAAACACAAGTGAGAGGAAAAGGAGGAGAAACACCTACCTGAAGAAGAATAAGCACATCAAGAGGTAGAGCCAGTTCAAGAGAAGTATACACAATCCAGGACCAACACAACTCTTTCATGTGGAGGCAAGAATATGTCATCGGTAGAAAACCACTACCAAGGGAAAAGGAACCAATGTCCATTCTCAGACTAAATAAACAACAGAGAGCACCATGCATGTATAAGAGAAAGGAAAACCACTAGCAAAGAGAAGAATACTTCCACAACACTCAACAAACATTCCTAGCCTAAAGGAGAGAACCATTGTTGCTGTGAACATGATAAATTCAAAAATCCTCTATTTCTAATAGAATTCAAAAAAATTACAGATAGCCTACATTCACACTTGGAGGTAAAACACATGCTAAATCAAGATTCTTCAAACACTATTCTATCTCTTCAACAATATTTTGAGTCTCCTTCATCACCTAAAGGAAAACCATCTTACCAACACCTGAAATCTTCAACTCATACTACATGGACCACTCCCTTACCAAGTCCAAGATTTATTGTGGTGTATTGTGGATTGGGGACATGGGGTTTATCACAAAATTATAGAAACCAATCCCATGGCCTTAGTCACCAAGGAAACTATAACTGAAGGAGAACCATATTTCAAAGTCCCAAAGGTAGAATTGGATTTGTCTGCCATTCCCTCCGTGGAATTGAATAATGAGTGCTATAATGACTAAGCCCGAAGGTTGACACCAAATACTGGGGCATTCCTATAAAACATTGACTTGAAATTACACACATGAGACTGTAAGAAAATCATCTATGACAACAGAAATCAAAGAATTACACATAGAAGTGACATTGGGACCTTTAGAGCTTGCTGAACCCGTCATGATGCATGAACAAATTACTAAATTCCATTCATCCTATGAAACTTTGTGCCCCCATACTCAAAATATGGAGGAAGAAGTACATAATTGACCTGCAAGAGATCAAGTGGAGCTCAACCATTACATTAAGGAAGTTGATGGAAGATTGGAGAAAATAAGAAATGAGGCTGCTAAATTTTCAAAATTTTTAGATTCAATCTTTCAATTATGAAATTCTTTGCAACATTTCCCATAAGTTTAGGAATGGGAGAACCATATTAATATGTTGGTGAGCTAATTTGTGGAAAACAAAAGACCTTGAACGCTCTACCACCAAGTTCTCAAGCATCCAATATGATTGAAATGACTAAGTTGTGTAAGGGATTGAGATAACCTACATAAACAACAACAATTGATTTGTAAAGTTTCCCATCTAGAGGATATGGCATATAAACATTATACTGATCTACTAGAATATTAAGAGCTTTCATAGTAAATCCATCGCAACAGTTGAAAAGTTGAGGCTTGAACTTGTACAAACTATCGAGGAAGTCGTTGTCAATATAATGAGCACATATAGAATATTGAAGATTGATGTAATGCAGAAGCGAAGACAATCTCCGAATTGTGTGCCTGAGTGAAGGAGCTTCCCTTTTTGGGCCCTATTTTGCATGAGTGAGATAGATTGTCCCAAGGATGAGACAAAGATTTGTGTTGGTGGCTTGTTTGTGCCCTATTTTGGCATTTTGAAGACTTCTGTGTGTGTTTGCAGTGCACACGCCTAAGTTTCGTTGTGCGCACCAGATTTGTTATATGCATGACCTTGTACTCTTGTGTATATCATGTGGAATAATTATGTACTATGCATAGGGTTTCCTGCACACTTGTCAAGAAAAAATGGATAAGTAACAACTATATTATATTGTAATTGATCTGAATTTGTATAAATAGGGGTAATGGGGTTTTATTAAAGAGATTGCTATGAAATGCAATGTTATGCAGTTGGAAAGAGGACCCAACATGATTGATATAGGATGTATGAGGAAGATATAAGGAGTGATGCATGCATGTAATCTATTGTTTTGAAATGGAATCTAGTTCCACCTTCTTTAAATTCTCTGAGTTATGTCTTTTCTAAGCAATGCATGTTATGAATGGTGAATGCTTGTGTTTTCTATTGATTGTTGGATATAATTCATGTTATATTTCTTTATCTTATGAATTTGTCTCTGTAATGCTTATTAGTGTCTTGGGAGATATGTTCCCCTCCTTGAAGGTATTGAAATGCTGAAGCTAATGGGTTCGTTGTTGGCCTAGGTGTTTAGTACTCACAAACATGAAGAGAGATGATAAATAACGAGAATCACAAGTCTTAGGGGTGATTAGATTGGTAATGCTAGAGCTCGATAGTAGATCTGAACTCTAGAAAAGTATTATTTGAGAGAAGGGTTTTGTTGGCACAGGGGCAGACCCAGGGTTCAGCTCCAAGAGCACACCAACAATCCCTAGCTATTGGCCCTTTCGGCAGCACTTGCAAAGCAGATGCAATCTCACCCGAAGTAACTATTAGGGGGTTGTAGGACAAATATGTGTACAACTAGGGGAATATAAAGTGGTTCTTATTACAACAACAACATAACATGCATTTACCATTCAACTAGATAGATCTATCCTTCACAGCTATAGATATGATCTAATACAATGATGCATATAACAATATAACAACAACAGAGCTCAAAGCATCAATCACACACACAACAATAGATGTATGTGGTTCACCCTCTCTCTAGGGCTATGCCCACATAACTGTGCTTATGATATATTAAGATAAAGCTTACAGTTCTGATCTACACTCTTGGCCAACATATCCTTTCTCTTCTCTCTCTCCTTCTCCCTTTCCTGCACACCTAGCTGTAAGACTTGATCTTCTCACCCAGCTGAAGATCTTACAATACCAGAAGGCTCTCTCTCACAACACTTCTCTCACTCCTAATACAATATTTTCCCAATGAAAAATATTAAATAACAAGGCAAAGCCACAATACCCCCCCCGAACTAGGTCCTCTCGACCTCTATATATACATTATAATCCCTCACAGACAACCTTAGGTCGAAACCTAGGTGTAAAAAACCCTAATTACCAAAACCCTAGGTGTCTACAACCCTAGGTCAACTTGACCCATTCTTTCCGGGCTTCGCCAGCCTGTCTTTCCTTCTTCATATCGTGGTGCTTCAAAGCATCTAATGATGGATTTTTCCACTTCATGAGTCATCCTCGATCTATCTTCCTTGCTGATTTGTCATCCTCGATCTCCTCATCCAATGGCTTGCTTTTCTGCACTTCGCTCCATCTTTTCTGTTCTTTTGCTCACTTCGACCCAGTGACAGTCACCGTGTCTCCCGCGAAGCTTGATTTTTACCTTTTCTTCCTTGATCTTCGCTTCCTTCCATAACCAAGGGCCAACAGGTCCCCAAAACTCACCTGTGACTTGTCCCAAGGTACTTGAGAACTAATCCTCTTGTTTTACTTTGACTTTCGACTGCACAGTGCAACCCTTGCTTTCTGCTTTATGCCTCCTTTCCATCCTTGTGTAGACTGTCTTTTATGTGTCTGGTACCCAGTTTCAACTGCACATGGTACCTGGACCCTTATCTTCTTGATTCTAGTGAGAGTTGCAAGGTAGCTGGTTGTCATAGTAAAACTTCAGCCGACTCCCATTCACCAAGCCTTCCTTCCAGTCGCCTTTCAATGTCTTCAACTGCGCAACTCCTCCTTCTGTAACATTGGGAATCTCATATGGTCCTAGCAAATGCGTTCTGAACTTCCCAGGGTGTTTGATAAACTTACTATCATATACAAGTACTAAATCACCTTGCCTGAATATCTTTTTCTTGATGTGTCGGTCATGATAGGCCTTTTCTCGTTCCTTCTGAATTTGCTGATGGAAGCGTGCAATGAATATGTCTTCTTCTAGTTCGACCAACTATGCTAGCCTCTCATGAATAGCGCCAGTATCATCCATGTCTGTAAATGCAACAATTCTTAAGCTTGGTACTAAGTACTCCATTGGGACAACAACTTCAAGACCATAAACCAACTTGAAAGGGGTCTGCATTGTTAATTTCTTGCAAGTGGTTCTATAAGCCCAGAGTACTGCTGGTACTCTTAAATCCCAGTCATCCCTGTTCACACTGCAAATATTTTTCAATGTTGTCTCCAAGATCTTGTTGAATGCTTCAACCGTTCCGTTTGCTTGTGGATGATAAGGTGTACTCTTCTGATGGTGGACTGCAAATTCTTCAGTCAGGGATTCAACTGTCTTATTGATGAAGTGTGTACCTTGATCACTCATAAGGACCTTAGGGCATCCAAACCTAGTTATTATGTCATAAAATATAAAATGCGCAGATGTAACTGCACTACAGTCCTTGACTTCTCTTACTTCGACCCATCTAGTCAGGTATTCTGTCGCAGTGATAATATACCTTTCTCCCGTGCACTTTCCTGGTGGGTTTATAGGTCCCACGAAGTCAATGGCCCATTTTTCAAATGATTGTAGGGTCATTTGTGGTTCTAATGGCATCTCATCTTTTCAGGATGGTTTTCCAACTCGCTGGCATACATCGCATGCTCTAGCATATTCTTTAGCATCTCTGTGTAATGTAGGCCACCAAATGCCAACTCGCAAAACCTTCTGCACAATTGCTTTTCCTACGTAATGTCCTCCTGTAATGCCTTCATGAGATTCTTCAAGGATCATAGGGCATTCTGCCTCCATCACACATCTTCTTAGGATCTCATCAGGTCCCATTTTATATAGTTGACCAGCTATCAGTGAAAAATCTACAGCGCACATCACTAGCTATTTCTTCTGYGGAATTGTGTACTCAGCTGGAGCCATTCTTGTTGATAGGAACTGGACTATGTCTGCGAAGTGGTCATCAATATTTCTAATGGCGAGCAACTATGAATCCAGTAGTGTATCCTCCAGAATGGTGGGTTCTTCTCCATGCTCCAACCTCGACAGATGGTCTAGGCCCTTATTCATTCTTCTTGGCTTAACTATGATCTCAAAATCATATTCTTGAAACAGGAGAAGCCATCTGCATATTCTCCCCCCCAACACTGGCTTGTTGACTAGGTACTTCAACGCAGAGTGATCAGTAAACATTTTAAAGTGTCCTCCCAACAAGTAGTGTTCGAATACATACACCATGGCTAATCCCTCTCTCTCTGTGTAGGAGTGTAATTGATTTCAGCTGTAGATAGTTTTCTGCTGGAAAATTCTAATGGATGGTCAATGTCCCCTTCTCCAGGTTGTGATAGTACTACTCCCAATGCAATAGAAGATGAATCAACATGCACATGAAATTCCTTGCTCCATTCTGGAAAGACTAGAATGGGCACAGTCACCATCTTTTGTTTCAGTGTGTCGAAGCTCTGCTGGCATTTGTCTGTCCAACCAAACTAACAATCTTTATTTAATAACTTCTCCATTGGCACAGTAATCTGAGCATATCCTTTGATAAATTTCCTATAATAGCCAGCATGTCCTAGCGCAGTGCATAATTTTTTGACTGATGTAGGTGGTGGTAAATCAACTATAATTGCAATTTTGGATGGATCCACCAACAATCCTTGCTTGCATACAATATGACCTAATAATACTCCAAATGGTGAGAAGAATATGCACTTCTTTAAATTCAAAGCAATTTGACACTACCTGCATTTATCCAGTATTAGCCTTAGATATTCAATATGATTTTTCAACAAACTAAAAACATTTCAGTCATCAAAGTATGCTTCTAAAAACTTATGCAAAAATTCTTTGAACACTTCAACCACCACCCTGGAAAAGATGGTTGGGGAATTATTCAGTACAAATGGCATTACTGTATATTGGTAGGATCCCCACTCTATGGAAAATGTGGTCTTATGCCGATCCTCCTTGGCGATGCGGATCTGATGGTATCCTGAAAACCCATCTGTAAAAGAATATACTTCTTGGCTTCCAACGTTATCCAACACTTCGTCTGTGAAAGGTGTAGGGAAATGATCATGTAGACAAGCATCATTTAGCTTCCTGAGATCTACGCAAATCCTGATCTCACCTGTCTTCTTATCTTGCACTACCATGGGGCTAATCCACTCTGACTCTTTGACAGGTTCAATAATCCCTGCTTCCAGCATTATGTCAAGCTCACTCTTTACTTTTTCCTTATATTTCGGGTTCAATCTGTAGGGTCTTTGCTTGAATGGATTCACATCTAGTTTCAAAGGTATTCTCATTTCACCCATAGGTCCTTTTATTCCCTTCATATCAATTAACTTGGCCGGGAACAAGTCCTGATACTCATGCAATAATTCTGTGATTTTGTCAGCGGTAGCAGCGTCCCAGTAATATCCGACATTGGCAAGCTTTGGTGTCTCCTTTGTCCCGATATTGAATTTCTTTATCTTTATCAACTGTCCAATGAATGGCAGTTCAACTCCTGGTCCTTCCACATCTCTCTGACCTTATTTTTTCACGATATTCACCTTCCTTGGATCATCGTCTTTGTGGGCATTGATGTTGTAGTAGGTCTGCAGTTTCTGGAGGGGCGCAGTCCATTCATCCTCTTCTTGCTCCAAAGGGAGGCCAGATGCCTCCTTAAATACTTCCCATCTCACCATCTGTAGTGCTTGATCTACATAAGGAAATTCACTGTCAAACAAAAAGGTGGTTATAAAATTCTGGATCATACCTTCCCATTCTAAAGTGACAAGGCACAACTCTGCTTGAAGATACCAGTTAATCGGGGTGGTATCCAACATATTGAAGAATATGTGTACCCATTGTTCTCTAGGAATGTCACTCCAGGCCTCTTTGCAGCTTCGTACATGATCCTTTGGGAAACTTCGACCTATGTATCGTGCTTCGCAACATCCTACTTGTGTTGAAAACCGCGCTGTCATCAAAGTTCGACATTGTGTCCAGTCTGTAATATTGATTTTATGTGTCCCCCACCATCTTGCTGGTGTGGCTTTCATGGCCTCATCCATTGCCAACAACCTCTCTTGTGTTGGTACACTTGTCTCAAATTCTGATAAGAATTTTTCTAAGGGGTTCAACCCATCAAATGTGGGTAGATTACTCACTATTGTGCCAATCCAATGAACTTCTCTGGTTAGCCTAGCACATCTTCTTGTAGATACTTCGTACATCTGGTTCTTCTAGTTCTCCAACACTTCTTCCAAGTCGGATGAACATGTGCCGTCACTTTGCCAACTTAGATTCCCATCAGTTGTAGGGTTGATATAATCCTACTGTTTGGCCGTTAATTTGTAGATGTTTTCCAGTTCAAATGCGTGGGCGTCTTCTCTGATAGGTTCTGTGTATCGTGGACCCTCATTTGGGTCTAAAGGTGAAACGAACCTAAGGCCAACTTTCTCAAATGTCATGAGTCTTTTCTTTAGATCAACAATAGTGGAATTGTCAAAGGCCCAATCAATTCCTAATAATGCAGGGTAAGGGAAGCTATCATCAACAATTTCAATTACCTCAAAATATGCAAAGGTTCTTACTCCATCAATGTCCACTGGGACATGCTCTAATTGTCCAAATGGGATGACAGCTTGTTGATTAGCCATGCGAAGCTTGATAGGGGAATATATCAGCTTGGGTTTTCCCATAAATTCTCAAGTCTGCTTCGTCATGACATTGACCTCTAACCCTAAGTCGAGGACCACATAGTCTATCTCATACTCTCCTATCTGAGCATTCAAGTGTAATTATTTATTTTTCCTTCTCCTTTTTCCAATTTGGTGTACTGCTCTATTTAGTAAGGGGTCTATCTTTCCTAGCTCATACTACTTGATTAAACCTTGTAATTATTGTACAACGCCTTTATCTTGAATCAACTTAACACAAGTGTACAAAAATTCTATGAGTTTGCTTACCTCTTTCCTTTCTGTTGGTGATGCAGATGGATCAAATGCCTGAGGCATGCCATATTCTTTGATTTCTGGTTGTCTCTTTGATGAAGATCCTTGATCTCCTCTAAACTCTTTTCTTGCCTCCTCAAATATCTTTCTTTCTTTCTTAGCATCGAACGTTGGGGTCTTTTCTGTAGCTTTCTTGACTCCGTGGTCATTTTTAGTCTTTCCTTGGGCTGGTCTGTCTTCTCCTGTAGAAACGCCTCCTCGAGTAATAACAATGACTCTAAGGTCTGCTCCACGAGGTTCAATATATATCAGTTGTACTTGTGGGTTCTGCTGGGGTCCTCGTCTTTCCTCAAGTTTATCCAGCAGCATAAGGCATTCCTCTATGACATGCTCGAAGGAGTTACAATAACTACAGGTTGTGCAAGGATATTGACAATCCCTTGCTAAATGTCCTGGCTATGCGTAGTTGTATTGCGGAGTGTTGTATTGCAGAGTGTTTCCCTCTTGTTGTATTTTTCCTTGAATCTTGTATATGTCTCTCGAACTTTCATGCATGAGATCATAAGCTCTAAAATATCAATCATCATTCCTCACTGATTTACAAAATGTACAATACAAGTTTGTGGGTGTCTGGACATACTGATGCATGTAGTAGCACTCACCTGGGCGATGCCTATTTCTGCATACATCACACCAGGGTGGTTTAACTTGCTTTAATGGGATCGATGCCCCTGATGCCAAGTACTCATGAAATAAGGGATAGTGTTCCTTATCATGGCCTTCAGATTTGCATCTTACACACCAGATATCTTCCCTTTTGTCTTTTCCCTTATCTTTCTTCATATCCTCGACTTGTAAAGACAAACTAGTTAGCTGGCTCATGATCTGGCTAATGCCTGAGCTAGATTCTCCCATTGGTGCTGATTCGAGCATCATGGCGATCTCCAAAGCTTCTGCCTGCGATGCAATCTTTTGCTGCATCAGAGGGATTCTTATGTGTGGTAACAACACAATGATGAACCATTCTTTGTTCTGTTTGTTGGGGATCTGGAAAGTTAATCGACCTGTAAGGGTTTTGAATCTCTGGTTGAACTCCCAAACAAGTTCTGCTACCTTTTGTTTAATCTCTTTTAGTTCTGTAATACACTGTGACTCTGACTTAGGTTTCTTAAACTCTGCAATCAATGCATTCTTGATCTCATTCAGGGGCTTAGGATGTGGTACTCCTTAGACAAGTTTCATGTACCAACTCAGTGCGCGGTCCCTTAGTGTAGTGCTGAACTAGGTTCTCTTGATGTCTTCATCGATGATACTTTTAATATTCCATACGACCTCACACATAAACCAATGCTGATCTGGATCTTCATATCCATCTCCTCTAAAGATAGGGAGTCTCATTTCATCTGCCATAAAGCTGACTAGGGTTCTTGTCTAAGTAGATGCTGAGCTACTAGTAACAATACTCTGAAGACTTTGTTGGTTCTAACTATTCTGATTGCTAAGTATTGTTGGGACAACAATAGGATTAACGTTACTTACTTCAGTAGTTCACGCAGTTCCTGAGGTTTCTGGCTCGCTTTGGCACAGTTCTTCAACTTCCCCTTCTTCTGTTCTGGTGGGCTCTAGATGCTCTTCGTCAGTTAGATATACCTCTTCTCCACTATAGAAACCCTCTTCCCCATAGTTTTTATTAAACAAGTTCTCAAGTTGAACTCCTCAGAATACTTTCCCACTACACATATGTCTTGCTTCTGTGTCGCTGTTGCTATCCGATATTTTGAACATTATCCTTTTTAGGTCCGATCAATCTACTATATATTCAAGATGTGGTTTTCATGCAAGAGCATCTTGATTCTTAGCTTCAGGAAGTGCAAAAATTTTCCTCTGGGTCCTTTGAAAAAGTATCTCTCGGCTTGGCTATACGATTTTGTTCTGTCAACAAAAAACTTAGTGATATACCCTCCAATGGTACTATCAAATCAATGATCTACTTCTCTGGATACAACGTTGTCGACTCTCTTGACCTTCTGGATCAATGCTGGTGTCCAAACCATAGAGGGTCTAGATCTAATTTCAAACTGTGTATCAGCTAACCTAGCCAACTACTTGTGTAGTTCCTGATGGATTCCTCCAAAGAAGATCTCATGAATGTCGGTGAAGATGTATCTTTGTAGCCAATCTTCAATGCTTATTTTAGGGTTCTTGTTCTGGGCTTCAGCGAATTCATTCTCTTGGTCCTCTATCCACTTCTGAATCTCTGTCTTCGATGGGAACCACCTTGACATTCCCTTAAAAATTTTCCTGTCCCAACAAAAAAACTATTTGTTGGCATAGGGGCAAACCCAGGGTTCAGCTCCAAGAGCGCACCAACAAGCCCTAGCTACTGGCCCTTTTGGCAGCACCTGCGAAGTAGATGTAGTCTCACCTAAAGCAGCTATGAGGGGGTTGCAGGACAAAGATGTCTACAACAAGGGGAATATCAAATGGTTCTTATTACAATAACAACATAACATGCATTTACCATTCAACTAGCTAGATCTATCCTTCACAACTATAGATCTGATCTAATACAATGATGCAGATAACAATATAACAACAACATATCTCAAAGCATCAATCACACACACAAAAATAGATGTACGTGGTTCACACACTCTCTAGGGCTACATCCATAGAACTGTGATTATTATATATTAAGATAAAGCTTACAGTTCTAATCTGTGCTCTTGGCCAACATATCCTTTCTCTTCTCTCTCTCCTTCTCCCCTTCCTGTGCACCTAGCTATAGGGCTTGATCTTCACACCCAGCTGAAGATCTTACAATACCAGAAGGCTCTCTCTCACAACACTTCTCTCACCCCTAATACAATATTATCCCAATGAACAATAATCAATAACAAGGCAAATCCACAGTACCCGCCCGACCTAGGTCCTCTCAACCTCTATTTATACATTATAATCCCTCACCGACAGCCTTAGGTTGAAACCTAGGTGTCAAAAACCCTAATTACCAAAACCCTAGGTGTCTACAACCCTAGGTCAACTTGATCCATTCTTTCTAGGCTTCGCCGGCCTGTCTTTCCTTTTTAATCTCGCGGTGCTCCAAGACATCTAATGCTGGCTTTTTCCACTTCCTGAGTCATCCTCGGTCCATCTTCCTTGCTGATCTGTCATCCTTGATCTCCTCATCCAATGACTTGCTTTTCCGCACTTCGCTCCATCTTTTCTGTTCTTTTGCTCACTTCGACCCAGTGACAGTCACTGTGTCTCCTGCGAAGCTCGCTTTTTACCTTTTCTTCCTCAATCTTCGCTTCCTTCCATAACCAAGGGCAATAGGTTTCTATCTCAAAATGGGTGACGTTGAGGTCCTCAGGTGGAAAGTTGAGCCTAAAAGGTAGGGTGCTTAGCCTCCAAAGGCCCCAGATGAAGTCCACACGTGACACTAGGTTCATAAATGCCTCCAAAATGAAAACCCTAGCTCTGGATGACGTCCATGGTCATGATGGTGACATCCAGGGCCTTGAAGGGCCAACTTTCATGTTGAAGAGAAAGATCCCTTTGGGTCTAGGTCTGCCAGGGTGCCTCCAAAGGAAACATCCTTCTTTCTTCCTGGTGAAAATATTCAATGTCGTCTTACCCCTGGCTAGGGTTACAACATCCATTTGTGGGATTTAAGCCCCCCATGAAGGTCCGAGCTAATCATTACCTCATGTGTACCTGTCCATCAGGAAAATTCCTGCAACAACAACAAGTACGCCTTCCATGGGTTCATAATTCACGAGGATCATAACATGTAAATGACATCCAATAATTAAATTACCCAAACATGTGCATCAAACCCCCCTTTAACCCAAACAAATTCTCAAAGGCATTATGAAATTTAACAAGTTAAGTTTGGACAAGATCTTAGGGCATTCTATTGAGCTAACCTCTCTTAATTTTCAGGTGTTTCCCAGGTGGGATCTAGTCCAGATCATGTAAGTGTATGAGGTGGTATTGGGTAAGCATTTGGGCATATGGTGCATGGGATAACAAGGAAATGTAAAATCTTACCTGTGGGTGTCTTTGTAGAGGGTGAGCTACACCTTGTCATAAATGACATTGTTTCCTATCCCATTCATTTCCTTTTAATGTTAGCTTTATTTCTTTTGATATTTTTCTTTTGTGCTTCAAGGGAATAGTTGAGGGCCACTATCTTGGCTTGATGACCAGAGGTGACAACGTTATCCACAAATATTTCACGGAGATGAGAAGGATGGCTCGTGATGATACCCTCTTTCTCTTGGCTATGCCACCAATATCCACTACCCTAGTTTGGTGACCAAATAAGTGGTAGTTTCATACCGCTACATACCCATGGTCATAATAGGCTAGCTCGTGATGAGACCTCCTATCCATAAACTAGTACCTTGAGTGTTTATGTATGTTATGGGTCCCCTTTTATTATTGAGAATCTTTTCACTTTTTTCTCGGGGATCCTTGGGCGAAGCATCTCAAAGGTTTCTATATTGGATTTTAACTCTTGCCAACTACTTTTACCCTTTAGGCCTTTATGCCCTTCTTCCCATGAGATAAGGTACAACCCTTTCTAGTGTATCCAATCCCAATGCCCAAACAAAGGTAGGGAAGATGAGAGGAATAAATACAGAAAGTGGTAAGTATGGAGGGAACAGATGATGACCTTTCACAGACCCACCTAGTGGAAACCCATCCTAAAAGGATATCAACTTACTAGGGCACCATGTCACCCTTCCAGGTATGAATGAGGAAAATAACATAATTTCCAAGAAAACGTCATGAAGTGAAGAAGAATTCAATGCAACATATTCAAGTGCTTAAAAAATTAGAGTGATACATACCATGGCACCCTGACTCATTACCTCATGGAGAAAGAATTACTGCTACTTCAAGACCAGGCTGGTGGGATGGATACTGCTCCTGTTGATAAATGGACTACACTAAATAAAAGAGGGGCCCTCCGAGGCCATGCTTAAGTCCTCTGACTCTCGGTACTCCATGTCTAGGACCTGTGGTCCTCGAGACATGATCTCCTTAGTTATCCCTAGGCTAGGGGATAACAAGTACTATCTTTCAAGCCTTCAACCCATAGTTGGAATATCTCTTGTGGTGGGAGTGAGTTTGATGTACCTGTTTGATTAGAAGAGAAGACTATGTACTTCTCCATTGTTGGGGTTTTCTTATATGTGAATACTTCTTCTCCACCATGCCCATATTGTTCCATTTCTATCCAAATTAATAGTGAAGGAAATTTGATGGCCTTGCTTGCATCTTGAAATTCCTTACAATTGGCTCTGATCATATCAGCCAAGTGTTCTGCCAAATTGAACCTTTATGCATTCTGATAGACTTGATGTATTGCCTCGACCATTGTCATCTTTATGTCAGACGTCCAAAATGCTTGTGTGAAGCACATAGAAATTATTATGGCAGTTCATCGAGCTCTTAGGTTGGTAATTTTGTTGATCAACAACCCCTTAGAGTTTTTCGCTATCAACGACTTTGTCAAAAACTACATCCATTTGTTAGTGTTGGCCGACTTGGGTACCTTAGCCCCTGTCCTTGGGATGCCCAAAATTAGGTAGAGGAGTTTTCCAGTTATTGCTATTGGATAATCAAACTAGAGGTATCCTTGATGATACCAAATAAAAATGAATTTCTCCACTTCTCCTTTCTATCAACCCATGTCAGCTACTTGCGGGGTGCCAAGGATACGTCAAATTCTTCCTTTTTTTAGGAATTCGTTTCTGCTTTCCATCTGCCTTCCTGCATTTCCCATTCTGTGAGGTTTATACATTGCTTTCTCCAATATGGTTCCTCCATCTTCGATAGCTAAATATTTTTCATCCAGATTTGCAATGGCATCGCAGTCACTTTGACAAAAACTTGCCTCATTCTTGAACCTTCTGTTGCGTTGCTGACTTGACTTCTCATCCTCGAAATTCATGGATTCTGGTTATTGGTTTTGGGAAAGGTTGTTGAATTTACGGGTTCAACGACTGTGTGATATACTCTATAATTAGTTGTGGAGGTGAAAATAACAATGAGGCAAATTCGTATGCTTCTTCCATATTTATAGCTAGTGACGAGAGCATCAGGTTCAATGCATCCAATTGTTCTCGTATTTCGTTTTATTCCTTCATAAATATTGGTGGCATGAGTGAGTCGAGCGAGTGGATGTTTAAATCGTTGCTTGGTTGACATTCATTTATGTCCCGTCAATCATTAATTGCAAGATATTGTTGTTTATTGTCCCACGTATCATTGTAGTTGACAGTTGTGTGAGCGGATGTACAATGATCATTTCCATCATTAATTCTCTCATCAACCCTTACCTGTCCAAAATTAAATGCTCTTTCTCCACCAACGTCAGTGTTTTCTCTGTCGACGTTGTCCTGGGCATGACTGACGAGATCTCCTTTGTTTATACATGGTCAATACATGGGCCAACCGAATGGTATCCTTGAGCCTTCTTTATTATTGGACTGACTTAGTCGATGTCATTGATGGCTTGTTTGCTCGTTCATTTTGCTAATTTTAATTGAGTCTGAATGATGCTATATTTTTCCATGCCAAACTGATTCATGTTCTCTTGGTCCGTGCTCATTTGATCTATGCTCTCCTAATCTACACTTGCTTGAACCATGCTCTCTTGCTCACAGACTGCTCCTTTCGCTTGATTCTCTTCTTATGAGTATTTGTCTTAATTCGGTTGATGGGGTGCCTTATCGAGAATATATTCTGCTACTTTGTCTCGGGCTCGACCAAGGGATTCTTTCTCTCTCCATTTTAATTTATTGTTTCTTTTCTATAGTGTTATGGGTGTCCTTTAAATACTTTACATTTTTCAGTTTTCTATACCTGAATTTGCCTAAATATTTTTTGTTTATTAATTTTAAGCAGGGTTTATTTCTCATAAGTATGATTAGTTGGTTTAGTCGGTTCCTGTTGGTAAATCCATGCTATAATTTGTTAGCAGGGTTCTTTTCTTTTACACTTTATATTTATTTAAACATGCACCATTTATTAATTTCTTAAATGGTCTCCCCAATAATGTTCTAAGTTGGACCACTCTAGGTGGTCAAATATCTTCCACCACATAAGGCCCAATCCATGCTTTTTCCAATTTTTTGGGTTTTCCTTTTATGTGACTGTCATACACTAAGAATAAATCTCCCTATTTTATGTATTTTTTCTTTATGTGTCGGTCGTGCCACACTTTCTGTTGTTTCTTCTGCACCTCTTGGTGATGGATCACTATTAAAATTTCTTCTTCTAGCTTGTTTAGTTGGTATAGTCGGTTGTTCATAATTTTTCACTCATCAAATTTTGCTACAAATGCAACCCTGTCAGAATTGGTCCAAAATTGTAAAGGGATAACAACTTCTTGACTGTAGACTAGCTTGAATGGAGTCTTCCCAGTCGATCATTTATATGATGATCTGAAATCCTAGAGGATTGCAACAATCTTGTCATCCCAAACATCTTTGTTTATGCTGCAGATATTGGTGAGTCCTTTTTGTAACATTTTGTTAAAGGATTCAACTGCCCCATTTTCTTGTGGGTGATAAGTTGTCATTTTCCTATGGTTGATTAATTTTTTTTCTAGTAGGACTTTAATTGTTTCATTTACAAAGTGAGTTCCCCGGTCGCTTATTAGTGTCAATGGATAACCAAACCTTGCAATTATATTTTCGTAGATGAATTTTTATTCTACCTCTTTAGTATATGATTCGACTAGCTCAGCTTCTGCCCACTTGGTCACATATTTGACCGCAGTAATGATGTACTTAGCCCTGATTCTTCTTGCCCTTTATGGAAATGTCCCAACAAATTCGATAGCCCAAATTTCAAAAGCTCGATTAGGGTTGATTGAACTTAGTGGAATTTAATTTTTCCACAAGGGTCGTCCAAGCCTTTGACAACTATCACATTTTTTTACTTGATCTCGACAGTATTTATGCAGAGTCAGCCACCAAAGGCCTGCTTGTAGTATATTTCTGGTTGTCGTGTCAGTTTGAAAATGTCCCCTGACTGTTCCTGCATGGGCTTCATTGTTCTGGCACACATATTCTTAAAACATCATCCATTCCCATTTTGTATAAATATCCATTGATGATTGTGAAAGGTGCAACTATTAGGGCCAAAACTTTCCTTTTTTTTGTTGGAAGGTCCTCTAGATATTTTCCTTCTTCTAGGAAGTTGGCAATGCCTTCTAAATATTTAGGGGCAACTTTGACTCGAAATAAATGTGCATCTGGAAGGTCATCATCGATGCCTCTTGGGTCTTCTCCTGTTTCTAGTCTTGATAGGTGATCAGGTCAGACATTATTTTTCCCCGGTCGTATGATTACATAGAATTCAAATTCCTGAAATAATTGTAACCAATGACAAATATTTCCTTGATGAACTAGTTTATTGACCAAGTATTTCAGTGCTTGATGGTCTGTAAAAAATGTAAAGGGATTTGCAAGTAAATAGTGATGGAACTTTTGTAGAGAAACTATCCATGATATGGCTTCCCTTTCTACGGTCGAATAGTTTCTTTCTGCCTTATTTAGTTTTTGACGTGCATACACATTTGTATGATCCATTGTGTCATCATATGGCTGTGCTAAAACTGACCCAACAACTACATTGGATGCATCAACATGGAAATGGAATTTTCTCGACTAGTTTGGAAATTTTAGAATGGGAACTTGGACCAACTTATTCTTTAATAATTTGAAGGATTCCTGACAGTCTTGGCTCCATTTAAATTCAACAGGTTTTCATAAGAGCTCATCCATTGGGAAGGTGATGTCTGAATAATGGCGTATAAACTTCCTATAATATCCAGTATGACCTAATATAATTTTGATTTTTTATTTATTCACGAGTGGTTTTAGATCAAGGATAACCTTAATATTACCATGTCAACCTTTACCCCATATTTACATACCACATGTCCTAGAAGGATTCCAATAGGTGTGATGAATATACATTTTTTGATATTTAATGATAGTTGAATTTGTCTGCATCGTTCCAACATAAGTCGAAACCATTGCATGTGATTTTTGAACATACAATATATTGTCCAGTCGTCGAAGTATACGACCATGGTTTTATAGATATACTCTTGGAATTATTTAACCACTATTCTTGAGAAAACTGTTGGCACATTATTTAATCCAAATGACATAACTGTGTTAGCGAAAGATCCAAATTTCGACACAAATGTTGTTTTTGACTAATATTCTTTTGCTATTGGCACTTCATTATATCCTGAGAAACCATCAGTGAATGAATCAAATTCATGACCAATGACTTCATTGGTGATTTCGTCAACAAAGGGGGTGGGAAACGAATCTGTCACAATATGTTCTTTGAGTCCCCCGAAATAGACAAAAAATCTCAATTTTTTAGGATCATGTTTCTTTGGTTGCACCGCCATGGGACTTGCCCATTATGCCTTGTCAATAGGGTAAATGATACATGCTTGTATCATTCCCTTAATATAGTTTTGAATGATCAATTTATATTTATGTGCTAACTTGTATGGTCATTTTTTGATTGGTTTTGCACCTGGAATAAGTTCAATCTTTATTTCACCCATTTCCTCTACAAGTCGTTGTAGTCACGTGCAAAAACATCTTGATATTATTTTAGTAGATTGACTATGTCGAATGTTTTCTTGTCGGAACAATAGTCACCTATTTGTACCATTTTTGGTCTATGATCATTTGATATGTCAAATTCCTTTGTTTTGACTTCTGCATCCATCCATTCTGGTGGCTTAGCTTTGTCGAGATAATGTTCTCCTTCTTCAATTTTTATAAATATTTTTGGGAATTCAGGTTGTTCCTGGTCTTCTTTTTGTTCCGTGGCTATACTTAGTATTGAATTCACATGATTTTGCAGTGATGGGTGGTCTTTCTTCCATTGGAAGCTCTGTCCTGGCCATTTTATATTCTCCATGTCGATCCTGTTGGAAAATGTTTAACAAGCAACATATGCTTGTCATTGATGGAAAGTAAAACAATGAAGATGGCACGAGTACATGAAGAATGTAACAGATAGGCACCAGAAGTATTTTGGGAAGACACTGCAGAGAAACCTCAATAAGATCAAAAGAGATAGTGCAGAGGATGTTTTGGCATGATTCACAGGCAACATATGCTTGTCATTGATGGTAAGTACAACAGTGATGATGGCTTGAGTACAACAACGATGATCAACATCGCAGTGATATTCAGGAAGATAAGTTCAGGTTGATCAAATGATCGAAGGCCCGTAAAGCTTGAGAAGCATTTCTGATCGTTGGATCCATTCAAAATTCCCGAAAGAATGAGGGCCGTCAGATATGAATAAAATCAAGAAGAGCGCATGTGGAAGAGGAGAATAGATCTCAGGCGTTAGATCTGAGTGCAGGACCCGACCACCATTGGATCGAGGAGAACCTGCACGATCCTTAAAGAACAAGGAGAAGCGGGCGTAATCGCGATATGCGAAATCACGACGTAATCTGAGCCGTCAGATTAAGGTTGAATCTGAACCGTTGATTCCAGTCAATGGAGAGGCATCAGTGATCGGGACTTTGAAATGACAAAGTCACTTGACATCAGGAATGCCGATTTCGCGATATGAGAAATCACGATGTAATCTGAGCCGTGAGATCGAGGTTGAATCTGGACCATTGATTCCAGTCCATGTCGGAGTATCGGGGATCGGGACTTTGAAATGACAAAGTCACTTGACAACAAGAACCCCGAAATCGCGATATGCGATTTCACGATTTAATCGCATCCGTTAAAGTTAGAATGAGATTTGGACCGTTGATTCTCTGCATGGAGTATCAGGGATCGAGATTTTGAAATGACAAAATCACTTGACCTCAAGAACCCCGATTTCACGATATGCGATATCGCGATGCAATCTCAGCCATTGAATCGAGAATGAATCTAGACCATTGATTATGGCTCATATCGGAGTTCGGGGATCGCGACTTGGAGAGACAAAGAAACAAATGCAACAGGAATGCTGATTTCGTGATATGCGATATCGCGATTCAATCGCAGCCGTCAAGTCAATATTAGATCTGGACCATTGATCAAACTCCACATCGGAGTTTCGCAGATCGTGAATTCAAAAGGCAAAGAACACAATGCAACGGGAATTCCGATTTTGCGATGAGTGAATTCCCGACTTAATATGAACCGTCAGATCTAGATATAATCTAGATCGTTGATATGGTTTCATTACGGAATTTCGAGGATCAGGTTTTGGTATTGACAAGAACTTTGAACATCAAGAATTACGATTTCACGATATGCGAAATTGCGAAAGCGCCTTTCGCATAAATCTGTGGTCACAACCCTTGGTCACGGGAAGAGAAGGAGTCAGTCCAGATAAGCTCCATATCGAAGTTTCGGGGATCGCGAATTCAAAAGGCAAAGAACACAATGCAACAAGAATGCCGATATCGCGATAGGGGAAATCATGATGTAATCTGAACCTTCAGATTAAGTGTTGATCAAAGGGCTACTGTAGCACGATACAATGTAACTGCCAGAAATCACTGATGGGTTCTGCCAGAGGACTCAAAGACACTACGGGATGACTGAAAGAGGAGGTGAAGAGTCTCTGAGAGGGATGAAGATATTCGTGGAGGCGATTGACAACC
>SNQJ01S0002363.1:123568-141897 GCA_010110895.2 Picea sitchensis
GTAGCCTCATTATGAGTTGGTGCTCATATGTATGATACTGTAAAGATTGTAACCATTACTTATCATATAAAGAAAAAGAGGTTTTTACCCTGCATGGGTTTCCTCAGGAAATATCTGTCTCTGTGTTTCTCATATATGTGATTGATGCTGAATGTGCCATTGTTTATTTCCCTGCATTATGGTGATCATCATTTAGTGTCTTAGCAAAGAGTTTAAAAGAAGCATAATTGTTTAAGCACGACAACAACTGATTCACCCCCCCCTCTCAGTTGTTGTCCAACAGATCCTCCATGTAATCGATATTTATTTGTTTTCTACCAACACAAAATTGCAAGTCGATGTCGATCCTCCATCGACCAACACATTTTATTTTTATTTCTGTACAACTGGTGAAATTTTTTCTAGAAATATTTTTATCTGTTGTGTTGCGTCTCTCAAATGTTCTTCTTCTGGATTGAATTCGTAGTCTTGTACAAAATTTTCTTTAATTTCAACCCAGTTTGATGTATGGCCGCATGCTTCTTCAATATTACACCATTTGTTTGTTATGTCATCTAATGTACTTGGAAACATATGGCACCATACCCTTTCATATTTATATCCTATTTTTCACCACTTGCTTTTGCAATGTTGAATTTGTTCTACTAGGTCGTGGTTGGGTTTGAAGGTGGGAATATTTGCAGTTTTGGACAATTTCTTGTCCCCAAATCATTCCACAAAGTATGTCGACACTATTATCCATGTTTTTAATATGGGGGAATGTGTTTCCCACCATATTGCAACTTAGCATATGAAAGGTTCCACAAGGCTCTGCGTTCTTCCTTGTTCTCCTATTGATTTTGTCAACTCTTCGACATGGGTCGAAGGGCCATGTCGTTCACTATATCGTAAGGGTTTGTTTATTTGATTGTCGATCAGTATAAGGGTAGGAGTTTGACGAATTATTTTTTCATATACTTTTGGTACAACATGGATTGAATAACACGTACTATGCTGGTTTTTTGGAATAATTTCAATAAACCAACAGTATTTCACAAGTGCTTCATAATTCTCAATTTTCCAATTATATAAGGCGGAGTCAGAATTATGCCCAATCGACATGGGAGATTCTCTCAAAATTTTTCCTTCTGCTGTTGATTCTATACAATATTTTTTTTTCATTATTTATTTGACATAGGAATTTGGCTTCTTGATCTTCATCCCACGGCTCCATCCATGGTTTTCCTTCCTTTAGATCTAGGGGAATAATTATTTTTCTCCCACTTACTTTTAATTTAATTCTATCTCTTTCAAGGGAGATAGTTTCTTTCATTCATCGACCCCATGGATGATCGACAAGAGCTGCGTATGCTGGAATTTCTTTGACAAGGTTGATCACTTCGAAGCCGAATGAAGTCACTATTCCCATAATTTGAGTGTCAACATTTATCATTATTCCAATTGGTTCTATTAATATTTGCTTGACTAATTTAAGATAGTTTAGCGTGGGCGCTAGGTTGGGTTGACCCATTCGTATCCATGTTTCTTGTGGTAGAATATTGACTTGAGAACCAAAATCAACGACCACCCGATTGACCATTATTCCCTCAATCTCCAAGTCGACTCATTGATCGTAATATTTGCTGTTATAAGAGAGGTGATTTGATCCTTGGTTGGTCTTTGACCATCTTTTTATTCACGTAATATGTTGAGTAGGTCCAACAGTCGGCGTATTGATTATTTTTCTTTGCTGCAAAAATTCTTCGATGGTGTCGTCATTTCATTTTCTCGATCTTTCTCGATCTTCTGAGGAATTCTTGAAGAAGTTAAGGGATTCTCTCATGATTTTCTCTTCTTCATCTGGGTTTGGGAATATTTAGATTTATTTCTCTGGTAATTTTGTGGTGGAGTGTTAAATTCTCATCCTGCACTTGACCTTGTAACAATATGTAAGTTTTTTGAGTTCATCACCTCCTCCTTAGACACTGCATGTAGTAGATTGACAATTTTCCTTGGTATGATTTTATCTAGTAATATCAGGCAGTCTTATAAGGAATGATCTCCAATGCCACATATATTGCAAAATTTCAGATCAATTCTATCTTTTATAGGGAAATCTGAGCTAAAGTGATCATCTTTCCATCAATCAAAACAATATGGTCATCCATGACCTTGACCTCAACCATAGAATCCACGTTATCCTCCTCGACCTTGACCACAAAATCCATGTCATCCTCCTCGACCTTGACCATAGAATCCATGTCATCCTCCTCGACCTCGACCACGACCACCGTAGTAATCATCTCTTCGACCATAGTTGTTTTCTTGATCGATGGTTTCTGTGTGGTAGGCTATTCATATGTTATTCTAATTTCGAGTGTTTAGATGGAATTTTTATGTTCGATGATCAAACACTTCACAAATATGGAACCACTTTGTGTTTTTCATGTTATGTGGACAATCTTGTACACTGTGATGAACTAATAATTCACATATGTTACAATATTTTTGTGCGTGGATTCGATTGATGTTTGTTGTTTGTGTGTGCTCATTGAGGGGAGAATTATCCTTTGTATGTACTTCCCCAATGCATGTGGTGCACTATAATTCATTTCATTGGATTGATAGATTTTTGATTGTTTGTTGCAAATGTTCTATTTTTTCCTCAAGTCTCTTAGTCGTCGAGGAAGTCGACGAACCATCATCATCCGACTCGACTCACTATGCCTTCTATAGCGCATATTCATAGTTGGTTATCTCATATAAGCATAGCAAAGAACACATTATTAGAAGTATCGCAACTACACACCATTGGACCAACAAATTCTGATCAATTGTTGTCAGGATTTGACTTAGGAGATATTTGAATCTCTTATCATATTCTCTTACTGACTTGCCCGATATTTGTTTTATTTGTTTTAACTTTTGGGCTGCCAGGTGTGTGACATCCTGAATTTTAAAGAATGTTAAGAAAATATTCTTTATTTATTCTTTTGAAGGAGTTTTCTTTTCCATGTAGTTCATGAACTATGTTAAGGCGCGATGGCACAAAACAACTCCAAATTGTGCCATTTTCTTGTCTTCATCTGTAATATCAGCCACATCCCAAAACTTTTCACACACAAACCAATGACGTTTTGGGTCCTCCTCTCCTTCGTAAACCGGGATGTGGTTGAATCCCATTTTTATTTAATTGTTAGGAATTCTCAGTTTCTTGGTATTTTAGCTACTACTGTTTTCGACTAAGATGTTGAATCTTATGGTCAATTTTTTTCTGCATTCGACAATGGATGGTACTCAAGGAACAATTGTTTCTTCTTGAGTGTAGAAAATGCGTCCTCAATTTGAGAGCTTTGATCTTTATATTCAACTAAACATCGTTCCAAAGGTTGCATCACTTCTAGAATATAGTTAATTTCTTCTCTCTAGATTAGATGTGGCAGGGGGGTCGAGTCGGTGAGATCCTTAATTTGGATAATCATATTTTCGACTTCATTTCTCTCTGGCTTGATAATAAATGCATCCTGTAGGTTTCCTCGGTCGTCCATTCTATACCACAATCTTGCAGATTGGTCATTGATCTGCGATCTCTGTTGGAGAAATTCTCTTATCCGCAGGCTAGTTTCTGGTGCGAGAGAGGTACATAAAGTTGGTCTAGATTCTTCGTAGTCCATACTTTCTAGTTCATCGTCCGGTTGATGGTTGTTCAACTCTGCGTCGCTACTCCTTTCGGGTGTCGTTGTGGCTGATGCTATTGCCAACTCTGGTCGATCTCTGTCTAACGAATACTTCTCATGCGCTCTATTAGGCTGACCTTCCCTGAACATATTTCTATTTGAATTTTTGCTGTTCCAATGGTTATGAAGTTCTTCTCTTTTCTGTTGCCTTTTATCCCATTCTATTTTCTGGATATCCACAAATTTCTTATGGGATTGCTTCCCTCTAAACGACATTTAGTCTTGGGAAACACTACTTCTTGTTTTATGGCATCTCACATTTTTGACCAACCCCCCATTGCCGACCCGAACTACTCTAAGTCAGTAGCGTTAGCCATGTTTATTTCTTCAAGAAGTGGTCCCATGCTTCTCTTGTATCTTTGCACTTTGCGTTAAGGAATGCTTCCCACTTTTCATCTCTTTCCTGGAAGTTACTATTTGGTAACGATGTGCCTAATCTTGGTCGGTATTCGACAATGTTACCGACTCCCTTGTTGAGGAGGAATTTATGAAGAAGTGTCGAAACCATGCAGAAAAATATGTCATGCAATTCAGTATATAAATTTTCTTTTATTTTGTCGAGAGATGTTCGATCTTCAATGGCTTGTTCTAAAATATAATCTTCGATAATTCTTTCGAACCAATCGTGTAGATTTGTTCTTCCATTCATCAACTTTAGGCCTAAATACTCGTCGGGTGTTAGATTACGCATTAACTAATCTGTTAATGTGCTAGAATAATGCTTCTGGGATAGCTTCAAGGAATATTTTGCATGTTTCTGAAAATAATCATGACCATGCTTCAGTTAGTAAGAGGTTATTTCTTCTTGCGTAGTTTTTTATGTAGTTCTCAATTTTGTGCGCCCACCAATCGTGTATGTCTTGTAGAGTTATCATTTATGTACACTTCTATATGCCCAAGTCCAATACTACCGACAACAGAACCAATGTTGTAATCTAGGGAAGAGTAGGGAGAGTTACCGATAGATCCTTACATAGACATCATAGAGATACATGCATACACATAGAAATAGATAAAGACATACACAAGTAATGAGAACCCAAAGAAAAATCCTTTTATTATATGATAGAACAATACAACACAATTACATATAACCTCTCACATGAAGCTATTTGAGCCTTCATGTGCTTGTCTATTTATACCTCTTTCAGGCGGTTGTAACTACTTAACTTCCTGGGTCGGTTGGTTAACATATACTCTGACCGAGCTCTACTTCTAACTACGTTGGTCGACCGACTATTTCTTAGTCGATCGTCGGGTCTAGTCGACCGAGCCAACTAGCCCCAGTCCAGGGAATAATAGTAAGCATTCAAGAGAGACTACATTGGAACACACATCGAGACACACATAATCCCAAGAGGGGAGATAAATGTGGGGAAGGAATTCCATTCCAAGTTTGTATTCCATCTTTAAGGCTATTTATACATAGGAAGGATAGTTGGGGATGTTATACCCGCTCCAACAAATCCTTAGTTAAGTATCTTTATCCTTTATTAAACATAGCATTTACTTGATTTATATTAAACTTAGGCTAATGTTTAATAATACATATGTATAATAACAATTAGGGCCTAAAAGGTCCCCTCAATATCTCCCCCACACTCTCAGATAGTTAATGACCTGTTACTCTATAGCCTTCGTTTTCAATGTGGTAAGTGCCTGTGCAGTTAGTGAGTCTCTCAGCGCTTTGCTCCCATCCAACAATGGTCCTCTTGATCCTATTGTTGCACTTATCTCTGGTACCTTCGGGGTGGTGAGTGGCTCGTCCTAGGCTCATCTCACACCTGCAAAACACCCTATGGTGGAGATCCATGCCTTGGCCAACCTGCCATTTCTCTGCTTTCTGGCATCTAAGGTCACAACTCACGAACTATTCTGCAACTTTTACTGTCATCATCTTTTCTGTAAGTTATCATGTTTTTGTCTGTGAAAGTATGTCTTTCTTGGATGCCTTTAATTGCTGCCAACATGTTCATCATCGATGCTCTCTCAATTTTTATGTGCTCAATGCTTTGTTGCTCGTCAATCTTGTCTTTCTGCTACTCTTTAATATGATTTTTCTGTGTTTGTAAATGTATGGAGTCTTACAATTCAATTACCAATGTTTGAGTTGTTGACTAGGAATCAACAATTTTCTTTAACAACAAATGCAATTTTCTTTAACAACAAATGTGATTGACTGAATCTACAATATATTATACAAACTCGACTTTCAACTCAGTGTAGATTGGGAAGAGAATCAAATTACCCTTCATATAATTATTTTAGATGTTCAAGACTAATGATGACTCGATTCCTTTATGCAACATTCTTATAAATCCATTTACTTCTTCAGTAACACCATCTACCCCCATATGCTTTCTAGATTCCTTCATGCACATTCTTATAACTCCATTTACTCCTTCTATGCATTTTTTCATTATGCATTTCTAGATTCCTTCATGCACATTCTTATAACTCCATTTACTCCTATGCATTATGCATTTTATATCAGTTTCTTGATCTTTAGTAACACCATGTACCCCCATATGCTTTTATGAGATTTTGTTTTATAAACTTTTGCCCTTTACAAAAACTCTTTCAAAAACTCCATACACTCTAGCCACTATCACATTCTAACAAATTTTTCAAAGTTACTTTTTCAACAAATTCTTGAAACTTGTATAATTTCCAAAGGAAATTAAAATATTTCTCATGTTCCCAACTGAGCGATCCAAACTTCCTATCATCTCCAATAGCTTGTTGACTATTTAAAATCCTTGAACTCAAATTTTCACCGATATTCTCTTGTTCTTTTTTCATATTACCTTGCTCAATCTGCTACCAGTGTCTTGATTAAGTTGAAATGATCTTAACACATTGCATACCTTCTTTAAGTTGTGGATGGTCTTTTGTTCTGTAGCCAACAATGGGTTTGGAATAATTGTACTGATAATATAAATATACAATTTTCTGAACAAACAATTTAGCTTTTGCCCTAGTTGCTTAAGCTTTAAGCTTGAAATCTTGGCATCCCTGGGCCACCAAAACGTCCTTTTCCGTGGCCCAGATCGACGACATTGTACGCATTTGTTTGCTACACCACAAACAATCGATGCCTTCAATTTAAAATAGCGAAATATATGATTCAAGCTTCTCATAGAAAATGAAATTTTGTTGATTCTCAGTATCAGTTGAATTGTATGCACAATGCCAGCACTATGCCATAATTTTATGCAAAATATATTAAAGTGTGCGATGTTGTCTATGTAAATGCGCCAACCCCAAATATATTAGCAGGGACAAATGTTGGAGGACCGAATCTATATGAAGTTCCTGAACATTACAAGTGTGATTCCAACAACTAGTGCTTGCATCATATATTAACACTCTTCTCTTTGGTGTTCTTTCCAAACTGCGAGCCGTGACATGTGAAGATAGCAAGCAATGTTTATTTCGTCAGGTTGCATTGTTTAGTTCAGCACAACCTTTACTTTTTCCTCCACACAAAAGTTCCCTGGAGGTGATTTAACCCATTGGTGCTGGAAGCCAGAACCCCATCGCGTACATTGCCAACTTTATTTTTACACCAATATTCTTCCAAAGTGCACACACGACATCTGTAATAAAGTATAGGTCTGTGGGAGACTCTGTGAAATCGACCAACTTGTCCATCCAAATAGTTTTTCGAGAACGAGTTTCCAAAAATATATGGAAGATTTCTCCTGCACGTACCTTGTCATTAGTTGGCTGGTTTCCTCTTTGATAACTCTCTATTGCCTTCTGGGTGAGTTCCTTGAAGAGGCAAATCACTTTCTTGGCTTCTTATCCACCTCAACGAGTCAACCAATCTAGTGGGGCGAATTCCTTGAGGAGGAAAATTGTAATCTTTATTTTTCTCCCAGTGCATTTGGAAAGCCCTTGGAACGAATTTCTATTCAAACCAAACAAAATATCGGGGCTTATGGAACTTGATGTCCCATTATAATAATCATATACAGGAACTTTGAAGAAAAATCACCGCATCAGGCCGTCAATCAATGGAATGCAACTCGCCATTGCTAAAAACAAAAAAAAATGATATTTTCCTTGATTTATTTTCACGTTGCACTTCATCTATAAACACATAATTTCATATATATGGATTTGTGCACATTATTATATCGCCATTGTAGGTTGATAACAACAAAATTGAGATCACAGCTCCAACATTGCGCACTTTTTTTTTCCAACAAGAGGCATGAGTTATTACACTTCCAACAATCTTTCAACTTAATATGAAAAAAAATGTCCAATTTTCTCCACTATAACAATATCATATCTGTGTAAAACATAATGCCACTAAAAATAACACTAATACCATTTCTAGAGCATACTTATCGATTTCTTCTCGAGGCCATTGTTATTCCAAATTTGTGTCTTTACTTTCCATGCATTCACCATCCTCTTTGAAGGTAAAGGGGGATGCGTATAGTCTACTCTGTGCAACATAGTTTAAAATACTGTGCACTAGCCAGGCTACACGACAGAGTTCTTAAGATCAACTGCTAAATTGTTGCACGCTGTGAATACACACACTAAATAGAATGATTTTACGAATGCGGAATATAGAGAAATAACACAGAAACTTGTCAACACACAAAATACTTGATATTAATGAACTTCGACGCAATGTTCTCGGATTACAAAATACAATGACAAAATGAGCTTCGGCTCTAATACATCTTCTGTCAACACTTCAGCTGCTACTGGTTCTTGAACAACTTTTCTGCAACCCTCTCTCCTTTTCTCTATGTCTCTATCTATATATATTTTCTAACTATAAAACTCAGGCTTATATAAACTTCCTTCAGAAGCTAAGATAGACTCAACATTTAACACAACCATAATTACGACTGAGTCTTCAACCACTTAATTCAATTCGGGAAGATAAAATTAGGCTTCATTTATAGTTCTCCTGCTTGCTGACTGACTTTTGAGTAAGTATGCGACTTTGCACTTGCAGACTTGTCATACTGTCTAACTGACATTTCGACTACTGACAAATTTCGACTAACAGACAAATCGACGACGATGTGAGGATTGTTAGAATGTGCTCGTTTTACCATAAACAATATCATTATTGTCACCCAACCATAGGCCGAAGCCACCCTCCGAGCACCTTGCCCTTGACAGAGAGAAGAATCCTGGTAGCAAACCAATAGCCAAGAAAGGCTAATGCACCAAGCAAGAAGTAACCAAAGCTGATCAGAAAGTCCAACCCAGAAAGATAGAAACAATAGACTTCAGAATTGGTGGCAACACCTTCTCCAGGACTTGCGCACAAGATTGCCAGACTACAGTGCACACAAGTATCTCTCTACAATTTTGAGAAGTGTGTGTAAAGTGAGGACTGACGCCCTATATTTATACTAGCTCTGGCAGGCTGCCTGGGCCGACTTCTCATTCTGGGTACTAATTAATTCATATTAATTATCTCTCTTAGTCGACATCTCTTCTAGGGTTACATTTACTTCTTTTCTTGATTCCAGAATATTCTAATCTTGTCAAAGGGTCACAATGGAGATTGATACCTCCCGAAACTACCATAATATCAACACTCTCTCCTAGCTAGGGAGGCATAACTGATAATGGTCTTGAGCAAAAACAGACCATTCAACTGGTAGCATCACGAGCACCATCATTATTATCCAATTGGATAATCTCCATGACAACTGGTACAATGTCAACTGACAGAACACAACTTTGTTTATCCATAGTAGTACACAACTACTCAATTCGTTACACATAGTCAGAAACAATGAAACATATCCACCACAGTAGCATACTTCTCTTGTCTGGAGACATACAATCTTCCATAGTAATCATATCAACTGATATCAACCTGCACAGAAACAATGTTATGATATAAACTGAGTCATCTTGGCCATTCTTTCACTCACATCTGTGAGATCTGGAAAAGCATCTGCTCTCAGAGTAGAACATCAATGATGGGCTATCTGGACTATTCTTCTCAAGAAAGGAAGAATAAATGTCCTGATTTCTGAGCCTAGACCATTCCCTATCCTGGGCCATTCCTTCGACACTAAACAAAGTGCAACCTACAGAGAATGAGTCTGCTCTAGGGAACGCCTTTCCTTGACTGCTGAACCTGGACCATTGACTTATCTCGGCCATTCCTCCAGCACTAAACAAAGTGAAACCCAGAGAGAATGAATCTGTCCTAGGGAATGACTGTTCGGACCATTTCCAAAGGAAATGATTGTCCTACACCAACCTCCCAAACAAACCATTCTTTGAAACTTCTCACAACTATGAGCTTCGAAAGAATGACTGTACGACGAGGTAGACCAATCTTCTTGACCACTGCTAAGAGTGACCGTCAAGAAGAGAGATTGTTCTAGACCATTCCCCATGTTAACCACAATGGGAAATCGTTGTCTATGGTACATCAACAATCCATCGAACCATTTTCATTACAAAAATGACCGTTCGATCTGGACCATTTTCTGAATTGGAAAATGCATGTCCGTTAGAAATCTCAAACCACTTTTCAAACTGGAAAGGAACTGCCCAAGCTGGACCATTTTTCGAACTTGAAAATGACTGTCCTCAATTCAATGATATGTCAGTGCTCCCTCCCAACCTGGAGAGTCATTTCTTCCCTTTCAGCTAAGGGATTTATTTCTATGATCCCCAATTTGTCTAAAAAATATGCAAACTTTATTCTGGACAAAGGCTTTGTCAAGATATCTGTTGTCTTCTCATCTGTGGGGATGTACTGGAGCTTTACTTCTCCTTTCTGGACTTTATCTCGAATAAAGTAGTATTTGATCTCAATGTGTTTCGACCATTCATAAAACACTGGGTGTTCTGATAGCCTTATACAACTCTAATTGTCACAGTGTATTATGGTCGAATTTGGAACCTGATCAAATAATCCAGAAATCAAGATTCTCAACCATATTGCTTTTGTACATGTCTCACATGTTGCAATATATTCTTCTTCTGCTGTGTTGAGTGTGACATACTTTTGTTTCATGTTGCCCCAAGATATCATAGCGGAGCCCAAGCTGAAACACATCCCTGAAGTGCTCTTTCTGTCTTCTGCACTTCCTGCCCAATCTGAATCTGTGAATTCATGAAGTTGTATATCATTGGATGTTGTATATCTTAAACTGTCGTTTAGTGTCCCACGAATATACCTTAAAACATGCTTTGCAGTTGTCCAATGCTAATGTCTACGTTCCACCTAGAACTGGCTTAGTGTGTTCACGACAACGCAAATGTCTGGTCGAGTATTTACCAAACACATCAATGAACGAATCAGTTGTCGATATAGTGATGGATCTACTAGATCAAAATCTGAGTCTCTTAATTTTCTTATATATGTGGTCATTGGAGTGTCCATGGATTTGCAATCCATCATTCTGAACTTCTGAAGAATCTTTATTGCATACTTTCTTTGACCAAAGAATACTTCACCACACTTCTGCCATACTTCTAGTCCCAAGTAGTAATGCATGAGACCAAGATCTTTCATTTCAAACTCAGAAGCTAGTTCATTTTTTCACTGGATGATGAGAGAATCTTCACCTATTAGGAATATATCATCGACATATAGTAGTAGAATCAAAGGTGCATTGTTCACGACTTTGTAGTAAAGATTTGGATCTGCATGACTTTTGGAGAAACCAAGTCTCATTAGGTAGCTATCTATTCTGGCATACCAAGCTCTTGGAGCTTTCTTAAGTCCATATAATGATTTCTTTAGTGTGAAAACATGAGTGTCTCTGGAATGTACTTCAAACCCTTAAGGTTGTTCAATGTATACTTATTCTTCGATTGCTCCATTGAGGAAAGCTGTCTTTACATCCATCTGATGTAAACTCCATCCCATGGAAGCGACAAGAGACATGGTAGCTCTAATGGAAGTATATCTGGTAACCATAGAAAATGTTTTGTCATAGTATTCTCCCTCCTTCTGGGAGAACCCTCTGGCTACGAACCTTGCTTTCTATTTGTCCATGCATCTGTCTGCTGCATGTTTGATCTTATAGACTCATTTTGAAGTCACTACTATTTTTTCTTTAGGTCTAGGAACAATTTCCCATACATCATTTTTCATGATGGACTGGTGTTCTTCTGTCATGGATTATTTACATTGTTTCTTCTGAACTGCCTCTTCAAACGTGGTAGGTTCTTTGTCTAGAAGCTTTGTCATACATGCTGCATAGTTGGAGAATCTTTTGGTCTTCTTACTTTTTCTGAAGGTCCTACTTGGGGCCTTGAGTCTTTTTGCTTCTTGTAGGGTAGCATCAAGCCAAGCTAGTTGTTTCTTGGTCTTAGGTACAATGTCTGAATCAATGGTCTCACATGGTTGCATCGGATGATCAAGTTGTTCCTTCTCTTCATTCTGGTTTTTTGGAGGACATGTGCCTTCTTCAATAGGTTCTTCATAGTCTTCTTCTTCTATAGTTTCTTCTATGGATTTCTTGAAAGCCATATTTTCATTGAAGGTCACGTCTCTGCTGACTTCAATCTTATGTTGTTCCAGGATATAGATTCTATAAGCCTTGGATGATTCACTATATCCCACAAATATGCCTTTATTTCCTGAGGGTTCTAATTTATTGCTTTTGTCCTTGGGAATGTGAAAGTAAACAGGACATCCAAAGATTCTTAGGTTTTCCACATTAGGTTTCTTTCCTAAGAAGGCTTCTTCTGGAGTCATATCCTTCAATATGCGATGAGGACTTCTATTCTGAACATATATTTCTATCATGGCTACTTATCCCCATAAAAACATAGATAAACCTTGATCATTTAGTAGTGCCTTCACAGTTTCTTCAATAGATCCGTTCTTTCTTTCTGCTACACCATTTTGTTGAGGATTATGAGGAACAATCAACTCCCTCCTAATCCCTACCGATTTGCAAAAGTAAATGAATTCCTTTGATGTGTATTCTCCTTCGTTATCTGTTTTCAAGGTCTTGATTTTCTTGTTTGTGAGGTTCTTTATCTCTTCTTTGAATTCTTGAAACTTGTTGAATACTTCGTCCTTTGTTTTCAGGAGATATAACCAAGTTTTTCTTGAGTAACCATCTATGAAGGTTACGTAGTAAAGAGAACCTCCTATAGATCTGACTGGCATCTGACCACAAACATATGAATGTATTAGATCTAGAATATCCTTAGATCTATTGTTGCTGCTTGGAATGGTTTCTTGATATTCTTTCCAAGAGCACATCCTTTGCAAATTCCTTCATGTGTAGACTGTAATTATGGTATTCCTTCAACCATATTTTTGAGAAAAGGAAATGCTTGATAGTTGATATGAGCGTACCTTTTGTGCCAAAGTTCATTGGGATTGACTTCATCATGTACAAGAGCTTCTTCGTTTTGTTCTAATAGTCTATATAAATTTCTTTCACAGATTCCAATAACCCTAGCATTCTCTATGCTGGAGTCTTTGCACCAAGATAAAACTTTTCCATCTATTAAATCTATTCTGTTTCCTTTGTCTTCTAAGCAATATATGGATACAAGATTCTTTTCTAAACCAGGTACATATATGACATTGCTTAAATGAACATTGTTACCTATTTTCAATTTGACGGAAGCTTGTCCAAATCCTTCGACTGGGTAGGTGCTTTTGTCTCCAAGCTCTACCTTGTATGATGTTTTCCTTTCATTTAGATTTGAGAGTCTAGCTTGATCTCCTGTCATATGCCTAGAAGCTCCACTGTCAATTATCCACATGTCATCTTCAATTATTCCTGTGAGTGCTGAGTAGTATAAATGACTAGTCTTTTCATTCATGACTTCGGTTAACTGGTGACTGGTCATGCTTTGATCCAAAAGTTCAACTTTGACATTTTTGTCTTTTGAGAGTGCCAAGAGGTGCACTGTACTAAGGCGCACTTGAATACCTTCTTCTTGAGTGAGATGTTCCATCATAAGGTGCTGGATCAGGGTTTTAGGGTTTCTGCAACTGCACCTGCTAGTAACCCTAGCGACAGTGTCTTGGAAGCTGCTCCTGCTAGTAAACCCTAGTGACAATTCTTCAATGAGCTTAGTATCCTAATGGATATGCTTCCTTCCAATGGTTAGACTGAATGAAGGAGGTGTGGGCCCATAACCTGTTAGAATGTGCTTGTTTTACCATAGACAATATCACTATTGTCACCCAACCATAGGCCAAAGCCACCCTTCGAGCACCTTGACCTTGACAGAGAGAAGAATCCTGGTAGCAAACCAATAGCCAAGCAAGGCTAATGCACCAAGAAAGAAGCAACCAAAAATGATCAGAGAGTCCAACCCAGAAAGATAGAAACAATAGACTTCAGAACTAGCGGCAACACCTTCTCCAGGACTTGCGCACAAGATTACCAGACTGCAGTGCGCACAAGTGTCTCTATGCAATTTTGAGAAGTGTGTGTAAAGTGAGGATTGACACCCTATATTTATACTATCTCTGGCAGGCTGCCTGGGCCGACTTCTCATTCTGGGTACTAATTAATTCATATTAATTATCTCTCTTAGCAGACATCTCTTCTAGGGTTACATTTACTTCTTTTCTTGCTTCCGGAATATTCTAATCTTGTCAAAGGGTCACAATGGAGGTTGATACCTCCCGAAGCTACCATAATATCAACAAGGATCTCACCGACTTGTAATTATAATTTCCAACACTCCCCCTTAATTATAAGTTGGTGGAGTTACAAAAGAAAGTAACATAAAAAATTTGAGTTTTCATTTTACTGTCACTCATCTGTTACTGGACGAACTCGCAGACTACTACGTAGATGCTGAAATGCATCTCTTGATAAAGCCTTTGTAAAAATGTCTTCAATTTGTTCTTTTGACCTGCAAAATTCTAAGCAGATCTCTTTGTTATTCACCAATTCTCCGATGAAATGATACCTTGTATCAATGTGCTTGGTTTTCTTGTGAAACACATGATTCTTTGATAACACGATGGTTGAATTGTTGTCACAAAAAATTGTAGTTGGTTCTTGTTGTTCCTTCAACAAATATCTTAACATCCTTCTCATTCATACTGCTTGACAAGCTGCGCTTGTGGCTGTGACGTACTCTGCTTCTGCTGAAGAAAGTGTCACTATGGGATGTTTCCTTGATGCGCATGATACTATACCATACCCAGAGGTACTTTTCCTGTCATCAATACTACCTCCACAATCACTGTCAGTGTATCCAATGAGTTTGAAATCTTCTGAAGTGGACTACTTTATGCCAAAAGATTTTGTTCCATTCACATATCTCAGTATTCTCTTTCCTGCTTTCCAATGTGATTCTTTTGGAGTTTCCATGAGCCTTGAGATTAGGCTCACTCCATACATAATATTAGGTATTGTTTCTATTAGATACATAAGACTTCCTACCAGTCTTTTAAACAGTGTGGGATCCACTTTGGACCCTCTATCTTCCTTGCTTAGCTTTAATCCTGTTATGACAGGTGTTGGTGATTCTTTTGAATTTACCATATTGAATCTCTTTAATATTTCATGTGCATACTTGGATTGTGAGATAAATATACCAGTTTTGGACTGGTGCACTTCTATTGCCAGAAAATATCTCATAAGTCCTAAATCAGTCATTTCAAATTCATCCTTCATGACTGACTTGAACTCTTCTATGCCAAAATTACCTGTGAATATCAAATCATCCACATATAAACAAACAATTAACACATTACCTTGCTGATTTGATTTGATGTACAGTGTTGGCTCATTTTCACTTCTCTGAAATCCATTTTGCGTGAGATAGGAATCTATGCGACTGTACCAAGCTCTCAGAGCTTGCTTTAATCCATACAGTTCTTTCTTTAATCTATATACTTTGTTTTCTTGTCCTGGAACCTCATAACCTTGTGGTTGTTCCACATATACTTATTCTTCTAAGTTTCCATTCAAGAATGTTGACTTTACATCCATCTGATAAACTGGCCATTTGTACTGTGCAACAATTGCTAACACTGTTCTGACTGTGTCCATGTGCGCAACTGGTGCAAATGTTTCATTGTAATCAATTTCAGGTTGTTGTGTAAAGCCTCTCACAACTAATCTTTCCTTGTACTTTTGTACTTTTCCTTCTACATCTTGCTTGGTTTTGTAAATCCACTTGACACTTATGACATCCTTATCATCAGGTACATCTACCAATTTGCATGTTTGATTATTCTCTATGCACCTGATTTATTCATCCATGGCTTGTGCCCATACTTCCTCTTTGATGACTTCTTCAAAAGTTAATGGATCATCTATTTGTGAAAACATAGCAAAGGCTGAAAAAGAATTTGTTGCATCTTCATTATAGATGTCACACAGACTTCTTGTCTTCCTTGGTAACATACTTGCTAATGTTGGATATGGAGATGTAGAAGTATTCAGATTTCTTGTTGGTGTTTGCTGCGCTCTAGGTGTGGACTGCACACTTGCTGTTCTTATCGAAGTATTCTGCACGGTAATTTGCATTACAGTGCCAGGTGTAGACGGAGCTGTGCACTGGCCTGCGTATGGTGTTTGAAACACTTCATCCTCTGCATCATCATACTCCATTGTGTCAATTATCTTCACTGTCTTTTCTATGGTTCCATCCCATGCTTCATTCTCTACAAGCTGAACATTGCGATTGATTATGAATTTTCTTGCGACAGGGTCATACAACTTGTACCCTTTTGTCTCTTCAGAATACCCAACAAATATACATTTCTGTCCTTTGTTGTCCAACTTCCTTCTCCGTTCATCTGGAACGTGTGCGTATGCGACGCAACCAAAAACTCTTAAGTACCCCACATTATGCTTTGATCTTGTCCATGCTCCCTAAAGAATTCTATTCTTCACACTATTTGTCGGACATCTATTCAATATGTATACTATAGCTGCTACTGCCTCAACCCAATACTAATTTGACAAATGTTTGGCTGTCAACATACTGTGCGCCATTTTCATGATGGTTCCATTCTTTCTTTCTGCGACACCATTCTGCTGTGGTGTGTATCGCGCGGTAAATTTCTTGTAGATGCCATGATCTTTACAAAATTTCTGAAATTCTCTTGACATGTATTCTCCTCCTCTGTCCGTTCTTAGACACTTGATGTAATAACCACTCTGTTTATCCACAAGTGATTTAAACTTTGAAAACAACCCAATGCATCAGATATATGCTTTAGAAAATAAATCCATGTCTTTCTTGAGAAATCATCAATGAATGTTAGAAAATAAATACTGCCTCCTATAGACGGAGTTTGCATTGGTCCACAGATGTCAGAATGTATTATTTCCAATGGAGCTTTTGCTCTGTAAGACTTGCCAACTGGAAATGATTCTCTGTGCTGCTTGCCAAATATGGAGCCTTCACATATCCTTTCTAGTTTTTCAATCAATGGTAAGCCTTTTACCATATCCTTTGCATGTAATAGTTTCAGACCTCCAAAGTTCAAATGTCCAAATCTGAAATTCCATAGCCAAGAGTCATCCTGTGTTTCAGGTTGGAATGCTTCCTTTATTTCTACGCCATTTTCTCCTTTCTTGATACTACACACACTATTTTCTTCATTAGTACTGCGCGTTCTTTCTGCTGTAAATGCAGTGTCTAACTACATACTCTTTCTTTTGTCAACAATTTGCACTATGTTCTTCTTCTTGAATGCCTTTAATGTCAATGGGAACATTCTGTTACATGTCATCTGGATTTTTTCAATAAGTAAATTGCTTGGGCTTTTATCCATAATCACACAGTGATTATCTTCCATGTAGATTCTATATCCTTTTTGTAACAGTTGTCCTGTACTCATCAAATTATGCTTCAGACCAGAAACATAATATACATCAGACATAATTCTCTCTTTTCCTTGTCTGGTTAAAATATTTATACTGCCTTTAACTAAGACAGTGACTTGGATATCTATTCCAAGTGTAACCTTGGTCTGGACTGACTCATCCAAACTAGAAAACAATTCTATATTTCTTGTCATGTGGTTACTGCATCCTGAATCTAAATGCCATATGTCACATGGAATTTCTTGAGCAACATTGCATTCAACCAGTGACACTATATTAGGCATTTCTTCTGCACTAGGCACAACTACAACACATGCCATAAACATAGGTCGTGTTTGGTTATTTGTGTTGTGAGATTGATCTTGACTTTGCTTGTTCTGATTATACTGTCTCTTTCTACACTCATATGCATAATCTCCATATCTTTTACAGTAATGGCATGAAATATTTGATTTATCAGTTTTTTGACAAGTTGAATGGCCGATACTTGGATTTTGACCTCTTCCACCAGTATTTCTAGAATTGCTACTACATTCACTTATGTCAGAACTTATTCCTCTGCCTTTAGAGTTATCTCTCCCCCTTCCTCTTCCATGACCCATAGATGACTGTGTGTAAAACTCATTTTCTAATGACATATTTGATCTGTTCAATCTATGTTCATGATTGATGTTAAGAACCCAATACCTGAATATAAAATATCACAATAGATCCAAAAATCAAGATAGAAGAAACCACACTTTATTATATCAAACCCTTGAGGTAGGGAAACACCATACAATGGATCATATTATGGAAGGGATCCTCTCCTGTTCACTTGCCTCTTCGA
>SNQJ01S0002364.1:29425-46610 GCA_010110895.2 Picea sitchensis
GACCTATTTTGATATTTGATAGGTTCATTTTGATATTTTCTCCTTATTATAAAGTCATTTTTTTGGTTTTTAATCATTTTTTCGAGAAGTTACTAATGTCTTATGCCCAAAACAATTTGTTTTTACAGGATTTCAAGCAATGTTTTTCGTTAACCTTGTAACACTAATGAGCATAATCTTTGTTCTTTCTCACGCTCATAGATACATGAGAATGTAATTGAGTATACTTTTATCACTTTTTTGGACTCGTAAAGGTTATACGAAAAATAAAACCCCTGGAGTCATCTTTAAGCTCTTTTCAAACTCTCTAAATATGAAAATATTGTCGAGTGATCTTGCTTCCTTTCACACTCGTTAAAAGTTTCGAAAGGGCGTCTTCCGAGTAATAGTTTATCTCTTTTTCAGACCTTGGGGACTAACATTACAAAAATGACAACCCTGGAGTCACCTTTAAGTTATTTTCAGACTCTCTAAACATGAAAAACCACCGATTTTTCCTTCTCTGGACTCACTAAACTACACATTGAAGGGACCATCTGGGAATGAACCCTTACTTATTCTCGTTCATTAAACAAAGGAAGAGGATCTTACCGAAGGTGAGTTATACCGATCATGTTTTATCCTCCTCGAGCTCATTAAATTAAAAATAGGTACTCATCTATCTAGATGGGGGAAAAATTGAAGGAAGTGGGTCAATTTTCTTGAGAACTTTTTTAAACAACTCTTGCAGTCGCCCTTGAACACAAAAATTGTTTTTAACCTTCGCCCTGGACACTTGGATAATCCGCTAAAATCTACACTGAACCAATCCTATGAGTCTTTTCACTCCTTTGAGTCATCCAAAGAATCTCATAGCATCCACTGCATCATGTTTTGGTCCACTCTACATTTACACTACCAAGTATCATGTTGTGCCTCAGTGTTCAAGGGAAGTATCAGCCTCGAAAGTCAACCATCTGTAAAATTACCAGTTTCCATACCCGTATTAGTCTATAATTCATTCACTATATCTCATCACTTTTTGTGTCAGTTTCGTGTCGATGATGGGGGATACATCAAGGCCCTCCTTCGACGAGTTTGTTCCTATCGACTTCAACACATCATCCGGGAATCAAACTTAGAAACCAGTTGTACCTTGGGACCTACACGCCTCAATGGTAGGCCTCCTCACTTCCAATAGTGGGTTTACATAATTGATCTCTGATTGGATGATTCCACAAATGTTCAACCTCATCTCACTTATTCACATTCATTGGATTGTATTAGGGTACCTTGGGAATCATTGACATCACTGGTGATTTCCCTCGCACTTGTTAGCAGTTCACCTCAACGACCGATAATCAAGTATTTTCTACCATGTTTGACATCAAGAAATATATTAACATCCCCAGATTCATACTACATTGGGATTGGGATGAATACCCTGGGTTGAGGATTCATTATGACTAAGAAAATAAACATATATAAAATCAGGGGGAAATCCAAATCATCCTCCTACTGAGGAAGCTTCATCGAGTGCACACATTTACATTTTTAATGGGATAGATTTGACCACTCATACTATGACACATGAAACTCCAACTAAACTTGATAAATAAAAAGTAACTAATGGTACTACATCGGATCCACCATCCAATTACTCCTCCGTCTGGGCCACTCCAGATTGAGAAACCTCACTTTGAATCTATCTTACATCCACCCAAGAGCACAATTCGAAAGTTAAATTTCAATCCTATTTCACGTGTTGCACAAAACTAAAACATTATTGAATATTTGGCCCAAGCACCATGTACTATGTCAGTTCTCTAAGTTTTATAGCATTTCCCTAGTCAGCGTAGGACTCTCTTGGTATCCATTGGAGCCATAGATCTCGATTCATCTAATAATATCACATTTAACCTCGATAATTTTAAATCGCGTTTCTCTCACGAGCTTGCTTTCCGGATCGATGTTGTTGTCCACAATCAATATATTCATCGCATGATCTTGGATGAGGGATCTTCCACATGTGTCATGTTGTTGTCTTGTTGGAAATGGTTGAAATCTCCTGGTCTTAATCAATACCCTACTATGTTATGAGCATTCGATGGGAGAGGATTCCGTCCTCATGGACTTTTACAGTCCTTATATGTTCAATTGAGAGGCAAGATTGTTTCAGTAGATGTTGAGGTAGTCGATGCTCCCCTCGACTACAACTTGTTGTTAGGAAGAAGTTGGTTTTATTCCATGACCATCATCACTTTATCGGTGTTTCGATGTGTCCAGTTTCCCCATCAAGGTAAAATTGTGACCATCGATAAGTTAGATTACTGCACCCTCGATGCTCGCACTCCCACAACCAACAACATTCCTTTTTTGGGAGATTCCAAGATCACTTATGAAAGTGTTGGAGTAGGTCTGTTAAAAGACTCTTCACTTATGGGTACCTTTCCTACACCACTTCCTCCCACTTCGCACCGCATCACAAAAATCAATATGATTTCGACTATGGCACATCAATCCAACGAATCATATGATCCATGGATCGTGCCTATTCCTTTATAATTTGACACACTAGGTGACACCATGCCACTTAGTCATGTCTAGGTTGCATATGATGCCATCTAGTCTACCTCTCCTTCACCGGACGACCAACATCTATTGGCGTCTACAACTTACTCATTACCATCCTAGTTAACATCCCTATCCTCTACTTTTGATTATATCCTATATATTTTTCCATCATATGAATCTATTATGGAAATGATTAACATCGAGGGGACACCGTGGGATGACAACCACCATCGTTTGTCTTTTATTCCGAGTTTGGATGACATTGAGAATGATATATCATCTATATTTCTTAGCGATATCGTCGATTGTCCCTAATATTCAATACTTACTCAGGATACCATGTCTGAGGAGAATTTGGGAAACATATCTTATACTATTACTATTGACATATCAATCAAAGGTCTTGTGGAAAATGTTCATTTAGGTGCAAATTGTTCACTTGAAGAAGTTGAAAGTTATACAATTTTGTTCAAAGAATTTTGCAACATCTTCGCTTGGAGTTACGAATAAATTCTAGGGATAGATCCATCGATCGTTGTGCATGAGATCAAAACATACCCCAATGTTAAACCTGTAAAACAAAAAAAATTCCCGATTCATCTTAAGAAAATTGTGGCCATAAAGGAAGAAGTCGAAAAATTGTTGAAGTCTGGTTTATTTATCCTGTCCCTTTGATCGAATGGGTTTCCAACATCGTTCTGGTCACTAAGAAACAAGGGACCATTGTGTTTGTGTCGATTATAGAGATCTTAATAAGGCTTGTCCCAAAGACAATTACCCTACACCCTTTATCGACCAAATTATCGATAATTGTGTTGGAAGCGTCATTTTTTTGTTCATGGATGGATTTTCTGAAGACAACTAGATCGACATCCTACCGGCTGATCAACATAAAACAACCTTCATCTTCCCTTGGGGGATGTTCTCTTATCGGAAACTACCTTTTTGTCTTAAAAATACTAGAGATACTTTTCGGCGGGCCATGTCATACACATTCCATGATATTAAACATATTGTTGAACCCTACCTCGATGACTTACCCGCTCACTTGTCTCATCGGTGATATCACATTGGTCACCTATGACCCATTTTTCTTCGATGTCAGTTTTACCACATATGTTTGAACCCACATAAATGTATTTTCATTGTTGAATCAGGATGCCTCCTCAGCTTCATAGTCTCCAAAGATGGGATTAGGGTGGATCCCTTAAAAGTCAAAGTCATTCTAGTTTTACCTCCTCCCAACAACCTCACTCAACTCCAAAGTTTGCAAGGGAAGGAAAACTTTCTTCATCGTTTCATTTGTAATTACACCGAAATCATGTTGGCACAGGGGTAGACCCAAGGTTCAATGCTACAACAACACACCAACAAAATCCTAACTACTGACCCTTTCGGCAACACCTGCGAAGAAGATGAAGTCTCACCCGAGGTAGAGGCAGGGATGGTTGCAGGAATCCATTGTTTGCAACCTTAGTTGGGACACAGATCTGTGATTACAACACCTTAAAAAATCACTTAGCAGTTACAATTCATTAATATTCATCCTTATTTTACAGCGTAATTAAACCCTAACAACATATCAATGCAATATTTATTCAGATCCAATATAATCAAGCACTAAGCACACAACATAGGTCAGATCTAACATTCATTCACATTATTCAGCACTAAGCTACCATATTAGATCCTCCTAAGAATACATCAGAGCATTAAGCATTCAATCACATAGACAAGAGAGAAACCATAAAGCACATAGCAACCACAACACAAGATATATGTGGTTCACCCCCACCCTGGGGCTACGTCCACCAACTCTTCTTATTTATTTCTTTTTGTCAATATTATACATGCACATAGCCATGATATCTTACTCTGTAGAGGACAGGGGATCTGCGCACCTCGCTAAATCCTCCTTCCTTGAAGTACAACACAAAGCCTTCCACAGTCTCTTGCAATCACTTACACTTATCTCTGCAAGTCTCACACAATATGCACAAAGTAATGAAAATTATCACTTGCACTTAGCATCACATACTTGTCCCTCCTTCGATCACATAGATCAAACTCTAGCACTTAGAACACTAGCCTCTTTTTACATCACCTAGCTATCTATTTATACATTACAAAATGGGCCTAAACAAGGGTAAACCCATGGACCGACATCCCCATTCCCGTTACATAAGCCCAAAACCCTAAAATCCCTAAAAAGGGGCCGAGAGCCCGCGATATTTCTTCGACTTGCGCTCAATCTTCAACAGCCTATTGAAGTACCAAAAGTAGGTCAAACATGACCAAGGATCCTCAAAACTTGGTCAAGGGCCGACATGCCCCCAACACTCACCTGTGACTCATCCCGAGTCACTCTGGTCTAGGTAGCTATGCTTCAAAGGCCTCGAGCTTGGCTCAAGCTTCTTCGACCTGATTCTACGCTAGGGCCTCCTGCTCGACGAACTCTTGGATGATTGTTTCATTGAGAGGTCCCTCTAAACATTGTTCGACTACAATGACTACTTGTTCCAACTTTGCGCCTCGGCCTTCAATCTCCTCAAACAGTTGACAGGCTTTGTCCTGGATTGGTTGGATCCTTTGAGTCACTTCCATGACTTTTCTTTGGATGGTGTGGACCTGCTATTGAGCTTCAACTGCACCTGTATTGTTGTTTCTTGCTGCTTTGCCTCCTGGAGTTGTGACTCTAGTACCTTCAGCTCAATATCTTTAGTGAGTCGCTCATAATTCTGTGCGCTGCGATCACTTAGCTGTTTTCATTCTAGAGAGAGTGCTCTAATCGTCTTGACTGCGCTCAGGGAAATGGCTTATCTTTGATATCGCACATCCTGCGGGGTACTTGGAACTGTTTGTAGCTAGAGGTCTCTGATTCTCTGTTTAAGTTGTTGGATAGATTCTGTGAGCTGCTCTACTTGATGCTCCACTGGGTCTTCCTCCTTTTTCTCTAAGCCTGTCACAGAGAGAAGTGCTCTGTTGATTGCTTCTTTTACTCTCGCCTGTTCTGCGAGAAACTGCTCTTTTTCTTATTGTATATGCGCTTTATCTTCTTCAAACTTAGCTTGGAGGGCATCCTTCTCTTGCTGCGCAACTCATTGTTTCTCTATGACTACCTTTTGTACTTTATTTAGGGCCTTTGTGGCCTATTTGGTTTCTTCCTGTACGTGACAAAGGCGAGATTTGGTCGCATCAGCTAGTCTGTGGAGTTGAGCAGGCTCATCTCCCAACTCAGGTGCTTCAGATGGTGGGGGCGCAGTGGATACTGCGTGACTAGATAGAAGGGCTTGTTGTACCCCTCTGAGTTCAACCTCGATTCTATCATACACCTCCTCCTGCTTGGCTTCATGTTTCTACAAGATGTCCTGTGAGGCATCTGCTACAGCTACGATGATAAAGTCAAAGTCATCCACAGTGAGCATAGTCTGCATCTTAGTCAAGGTGGCTCTAGATTTCTTTTGGGAAGTGGGTTTCATGGAAGAAACCTTCCTTTTCTTCAAGGGATCAACCTCATCAGCAGGGTCCCTACGCGATGTTACTTATCCTTACTTATGTTGGTCCTCTTTTCCATTTGTCTCTTCTACTTCGTCATCATCCCCTCGTCCAGGTGATACTAAATAAGTTCCTTTTGATGCGTTGCTCAAGTTTTGGACCTCTTCGGTCTTCTTCCTTCTGCTGGGTCCAAGATGATCCTTTTCTTCATGAGTGGTCTCAGGGTTTCCGATTAGTTAAGGGTCTGACATTTTTGTGGGGTCTGCAGGGATGAGGAGTTCTATAGACCAGTCCTTGGTGATCTCTTCAAGGTCCTCCTTGGTGAGCTTGTAGTACGATTGAAGTCTTCTTTGTGATCATCTGCACGTGTGGTGATATAAATGAAGTGTTGATCTACGTGGAACTTCATGAGGGGTCGAAACTGATGCAGGGTATTCGACATCATGTGAGGGACAAATTTGATAGCCCTCTTCAGTTGGAGATAATAGGTATGAAAGACCGCGTTTGACTGCCACTGATTTCCCATATCGCTCGAGTACCAAAGCGCGGTGAACTTCGCAGCGAGCGGCTCGAATGACTTAATGTATGGGAAGGTCGCACCTTCCGGTATTTTCCAAGTGGTAAATGCGATGAGGATCAGGAGCCAGCTAAAGTGGAACTCATAGCCTTGATCCTGAGCTTCGCGACAGTCTAATTCCAACTAGTTGACCAAGTACTTTGCCCAGTTCATTTGGAGTCCTTCTACACATTTGCCGGCTAGGTCAACAATGAATCCTGTGACTTGAGTAGGTCGGTTCTTCCTCACTAGATTCCCAATGATCAACTGGCAGGCCAAGTGCATTGCGCCATTCTGGATGGAAGCTACCTTGTATCCTCGTGTTCAATTTTCGACATCATCGTGACTGTCCTTAATTCTCTGTGCTAGGGTGAGGTTGGAAGGCTTCCCTGGGTAGAATTCTTGCAGGTTAGGTCCTTGCATGCTCAATCTGGTGATCCTATGGATCATTGTCAAATTGATTGTGCTGCGTCTATCTAGCCATAGGTAGTCACCATGGTAACATGAGAGTAAAATCTTAACACACACATTAACCTCTTGGTGCCTTCCAAAGTGTGGGATCTTCATCACGTTCAAGAAGGTGGACTGCACGAGGTTCATAGTCCATGGATGGGGGATTATTTTCGATTTCTTCCCCTTCGTCCTGGTCAGATACTTGTAAGGAGTGAGCATGCTATAATTCTTGAGGTAACCTAGGTTGGAGTCGCTGAACTTCAACGTCACGATCTTATCTTGCTGCGTTCTGACTATACGTATCCCCTTCAGGAGATACGCAGTAATCATGGTGTAATCAAAGTCCCTCGGGACACTGTCACGACTCACCACATGGCCAGAGGTGGGATGTAGTTGGGTAATATGGTCGGGATTAACTTTGCATTTGCTAGATCATTTTTGTGCTTGGTTCTCTTCTCTGCTGCCGATCGGGATGGTTCGGATCTGCGAGCAATCGATATAGAGGCTTGCACTTCTCACGTTGATGAAGCTTGAATTCCTGTGGACATCACTCTCACGGCCATCATATCAATTAAAACTTCCTCGACTGACTTATCCAAAACGATGAGCTCATTCAACATGCACGTTCTCAATTGGAAAACTCGGGTAGATGGATGAGTGCTCAAAGCAATAGAATCGATGTCGATCTTATTAAGAACAACGTGGTAGCAATGAGTTCTCTTGTTAACTCTGATACAATTTGCAAAACTGTTCTCGGTGCAACATTCGACGGACTAAGTAAACACGATGTAACAAATCTCTTCAATGGATAAGAATTTTTCCATCAATGCAGTTCTATTCGTTGCGACACGATCCCAACGATCCGATGGTGAGCTTTCTGGTCGTAACTGTTGTTCTAACAGTTCTGGAACGTCAGTCCAATGGTTATAATTCTTCCAACGGTCATTTGGCTTCGCCATGGTGAAGTGCCATGGGGCGTTGTTCTGATATCCCAATGAAGTTCCAATTTTGCAAATCTTCCTTCCGCGAAGTTCCCTCTGGGCCCTTCTGCAACTTTTTGACCTTTTCTCTCTTCTTGCTGAGTTTTCTAGCCTTCTTCCTGGTGATCTTCGTCTCAGTATTCCTCTTTCCATTCTGATTCTTGTCTTCTTTTGGCATAGCATCTTTGCGTTGTTGAGATTCTTTTATAGGATTAGAGAGTATTACTTCTTCTCGATCTGGGGTAGGTGCTCTACTCGTCTGTGAATATTCTTGTGTTATTTCAACTTCATGAACCAAGTTTATGGTTCTCAGTAGCTTCGATCTGTTCTCCTGTTCTGCAATCAAGTGTGCGATCTTCCTAGTCATGAAATATTTGAATTCCTGCTTTCTCTGTTCTAGGGACTCCTGTTCTTTTCTTCTGGTCTGATCTTTCTCGATCCATGTTTTTCCTAATAACATAGTAAATGGAGTGTTGTTCTCAATGAATCTAACATCCTCAAAATATTCCTCTGTCGAAGCTCCATGAGCACTCATAGATACATGGGTGAGTCTTCCACATATGGTTATCAACTTTCCCCTGAATAATCCTATTCCACCTAATGAAGGATTTGTATCAAGATTTCCTAAATCTTCCAAAGTTCTTTCTGTCATGATGTTTACCTCTGTTTCCTCATCCAGAACACAGTCTATGTTGAAGTCTCCTATTCTTGCTTCTATGTATGTTTTTTCTTTGAATATCTTTGATAAGTTGATATCTCTGTGATCATTTAGGGTTTCTTTCATTTGTAGTAGTACAGTCTCTGATTATGTCAGGGGTTCTACCATGGTCTCAGTTTCGTGACCTTCCTCAAGGTTTTCTTGTCTCATATTCATTCTGTCAAGCTTAACAATCATTCTAGGGCAATCTAAAACTTTATGGTCCATATCTTTACAACAAAGAAAACTAGGTCTTATTCGAGGGAATTCCTTAGCAAGATGCCCTAGTCTTCTACAATTGTAACAAAGGGTTAATCCTCTTTTTTTTCTTAAATGATCCCCAAACTTTCTTGTATTGTGCACTAGGATCATAGTAGCTAACCTGCAAAATATTCTTTCTAGGATCCTGCATCCATTTGTTAGTCCAAATATTCTTTCTATGCATAGGAATAACATATCTTCCATTATTTATATCAGATCTACTCATATCAAACCTTCTCTCTTCTAATCGTGCCCTAGTTTTCAGACTAGGATAACATTTATCAAACATACCTAGATACATACTCTTGAAAAAAAAAATCCACTAATCTTACTTTCAGTAGAGCACAAAGCTTCCAGATCTAAAACTTTTCACTAATCTTACCTTTATCAGAGCACAAAGCTTTGAGATCTTACCTCTTTTCTTCGGATACGACTTCTCTTCTTAGTACAGATCTTTACAGGTCAAGTAGAATATTGTGCACTAGGGAAACAGATCTACGCACAAATCTTTCTTTCTTTCCTTCAGTTCCCTGCAATCACAGTTTCAGGTCCCGACAATGGAACCATTTGTTGGCACAGGAGAAAACCCTAGGTTCAATGCTACAAAATTCCACCAACAAAACCCTAACTACTGGCCCTTTCGACAACACGTGTGAAACATATGAAGTCTCACCCGAGGTAGAGGTAGGGGTGGTTGCAGGACTCCAGTGTCTGCAACCTTCACTAGGACACAGATCTGTGATTACAACACCTTAACAAAGCACTTAGAAGTTACAGTTCGTTAATATTTAGCCTTAGTTTACAACGCAGTTAAACCCTAACAATAGATCAATGCAATATTTATTTAGATCCAATATAATCAAGAACTAAGCACAACAACATAGGTCATATCTAACATTCATTCACATTATTCAGCACTAAGCTACCATATTATATCCTCCTAAGCATACATCAGAGCACTAAGCATTCAATCACATAGACAAGAGAGAAACCATAAAGAACATAGCAACCACAACGCAAGATATATGTGGTTCACCCCCACCTTGGAGCTACGTCCACCAACTCTTCTTCTTTATTTCTTTCTATCAATCTTCTACATGCACAGAGTCATGATATCTTACTCCACAGAGGATAGGATATCAATGCACCTCACTAGTTCCTCCTTCCTTGAGGTACAACACAAAGCCTTCCACAGTCTCTTACAATCACTTGCACTTAGCTCTGCAAGTCTCACATAGTATGCACAAAGCAATGACAATTACCACTTGCACTTAGCATCACATACTTGTCCCTCCTCCGATCACATAGATCGAACTCTAGCACTTAGCACACTGGCCTCTTCTTACATCACCTAGCTATCTATTTATACATTACAAAATGGGCCTAAACATGGGTAAACCCATGGGCCGACATCTCCATTCCTGTTACATAAGCCCAAAACCCAAAAATCCCTAAAAAGGGGCCGAGATCCCACGATCTCTACTTCGACCTGTGCTCCGTCTTTGACGGCCTGTTGAAGCCTCAAAAGTAGGTCAAACATGACCAATGATCCTCAAAACTTGGTCAAGGGCCAACAAATCACTAAAGGATTTATGAGATTGTTGCAGAAAGATACCCATTTCATCTAGGATGAAACTGCTCAATGCTCATTCAATTCCTTTAACCATGCCTTAATGAACACACCTATTTTACACCCCCCAGATTATGTGAAGTACAAGAGGATAATGACAATGACGAACATGTGATCTACTATCTAAGTAAGAGTCTATCAGGTCCTGAGCTTTGATATTTGCATGTCGAAAAGTTGTTTTTGGTAGCAGTTATTGTCATCTAGATATTTCTCCATTGCATTATGTTTTGCACTACCATGTTCATTGCAGACTCAAACCCCATGTACCATATATTGACTCGTCAAGTACTTGGGGGAAAATATTTGAAATGGATCGTTATTCTCCAAGAATTCGATCTCGAATTTTCCAAATCAAAAGCTAAAAAGTCATTGGTATTTTTGGAATTGATTTGTGATCTTCCCTATACTAATGAGGATAATGAGCCCAATGATTCTCTTAGTGATGAATCCATGTTGCTTATTAGTATGTCCAATCCTTGGTACAAATGTATTCTTCTCTATCTCCAAACCCAATGTTTTCAACTGAACATCTCACGTGATGAACGACATCGCATTCAACACCACTCCAAATGCTACCTCATCATCAACGAAACATTGTATTATTGTGGCATTGATACTGTCCTACGACGTTGTTTAACCCACGACGAGGTTGAATGGGTGTTAAATGACTACCACCTTGGAGCTTATGGCGGTCATCTTTCTGGGATGGCTACAACCCAGAAAATATTGCGTGTCGGTTATTTTTTTCCTTCTATATTCAAAGATTTCATTGAGGCCATTAAAAATGTCCACCCTGTCAAATCTTTCAGAATAAAGCATGTACCCACCCTGCTCTGCTGCATCCCATTGTCTTCGTCGGCCCCTTTGCAAAATGGGGCATCGATTTTATGCAATGTAAGCCTACCTCAATCGGGGGCATGGTTATATCATTGTTGTCATTGATTACTTCACTAAATTGGTTGAGGCTATGCCTACATTCCTTAATGATGGTCATACTACAACGCTCTTTGTGTTTAACCACATCATAACTCTTTTCGGTGTCCCGCAAGCTATTGTAATTGATCATGGCTCACACTTCTATAACCATATGATGAGTGAATTGTGCACCAAGCTGGGTTTTTGCCATGAAAACTCATCCCCCTACTATCCTCAGGCAAATTGACAAGTTGAAGCCATCAACAAAGTTCTGAAGACCATGCTCCAATGTATGGTGGGAACAAACAAAACCTCTTGGCACTTGCAACTCTTCTCTGCACTATGGGCCTATCAAACTACAGTAAAAACTGCAACTGGCTGGATTCACCATTCCAATTGGTATATGACATAGAAGTGGTGTTACCATTCGAATGTGAGATCCCTTCGTTGAAAATTACCATAGAACTCCTACATCACACTTTTGCTGAAGAGGAATGATTCCTATATTTAACCAAGTTGGACGAAACCCATCGTGATGTTGTTCTCATCAACAAGACATATAAAAAATGAATGAAAAATCAATATGACAAATTCATTCGGCCTCGTGCTTTTGCAGAAGGATAATTGGTCCTAGTCTATGATCAAGATCGTGACAAGTTGGGGGAAGGAAAGTTAGAACCCATGTGGCATGAGCCTTATATCATAAAACATGTGCTACACAGAGGTGCCTACGAGTTAGTAGACTATGATGGAATATCTCTCGGTGAGCCTCGAAATGGGCTTTACCTCAATAAGTACTATGCATATAATATCCTGCATGTGTTCTTTGTACATTATTGTACTATATAATCTTGACTTGGTGTGTCTATTCTTTTGCGTGCACAATTTTTATCTCATTTTCTTATACTTTGCTTTGTGATTGAATGCGCATATGACATCACCCTTTCCCATCTATTTCGGGTTTGCAGATGGCGCTAGTCAACACACACAAAAAATATCTTCTGCAACTTGGGTCATCTACCACTCTAGCGGGTTGGTGAGTTTAGGAAGAATTTGCCTTGGATCTGCGACCAATAATGTGGCAGAAGATCATGTCGTCATCAGACTCTTAACCGAAGCCTCCTCTCTAGGTATAACTCAATTGATTATCAACCTAGACTCTCAACTCGTGGTTCATCAACTTAATCGTGAGTATGCCATTCACAACTCAGTTTTACTATGTCTCCACCTAAGGTTTTGTTGTCTCGAAAGATTATTTGAATTTCTCCAATAGAGACACATACCAAGAGAACTCGATGCAACTTCAGATTTGTTAGCTAATTACATGTTGGATTGGTATCTTGTGCATAGATAAAACATTTTGAAACATATATCATATGTACACAAAAACATCACATAAGATAAAAATGTAACATCGACAGGCACTGCAAAATTCGTATATATATATATATATATGCCTGATAGCAATATTTTTTGAAAATACATCATCAAAATGTACATAATGGGGAAACAAACTTGGGACTTGATGCCCATAATATCATCATAAGGACTACAAAAAATCAACTGAGAACCCTAATCATCCTCTTGTATCACATTGTGCTATGCATAACATACCACTACTCATGTCACACGACAAAGAAAATGGTTGAGGCTTTCGAAAACCCCAATTGTATGTCGTTGCAAGTGTAGAGGCACATCTCGTCTCCTGAGAGGTGGGACACCTATCGTCAAACCCTGAAGGTTCCTCTCAGAGCCCTCCCGCTGCGATGTCATGCTCAATTGATGCATGTGCCTCTCCGCGACGCCCCAATGCTGACATCTCTGTCGGATGTGATGCACCTCTGTCTGCATGATGAAAACCAAATATTTTAGACTTCTCATTGTATAACCAAAAAAATATAAAATAAAAAAACAAAAAAAGTGTATGTTGCAAGGTTATGTTTCATACTTGATGCATCCCATTGGATACCCTTGGAAAGTACCAGGTCAACACTACCTCTGAAATCTACCCCAACATAGGGGAAGTCCTCAATAACCACTAACTACCTCCTCCACCATGCGAAGAAGTCAACAATGTATCTGAAAGCTGAGGGCTCATTCTCAAACCTAGGGTAAAGGTTGGTCCATCTCTCCATACGAGGCTCGATCACGAGATGTGATATCAATGCAACCTATGGTTTCATCTGAGGGACCCTCTCTAAGAAAAATGAAACCAAAAAGGAACTGTACCCGAATTGTTTCTGTTTGTCGGCCCTGTATTTGGATATTTGTTCTTTGACATTCACGAGGAACCCTGCACTCCAATTGAACAATATGGGTTCTAAACAATGTAAGGCATAATATATATGTGATTTAGAAGCCAAGTGAGCACTGTTTCTCCCCGCCAACTTGGTGATGGAAAATAGAATGGATTGAAGTGCTAAATCTCTCACATCCTTTATCACAATTCGTCCACCCACCAACCACGACCCTGGTATGCAATGCTCGACAACGTATGCCTCAGTCACTTGTGGAGTTTCCCCGTGTCCAGACAAGAGAATGGGTGCCCCTCTCCTTGAGATCCCTACCAAAAAATATACATCATTTGGTTCAATTTCAAGCATGTGCGGTCCGATGCAGAACGCTTGCTCAATGTTGTCCTATAGACCAATCAAATACTCAAGTAGCAGTACTTATTTTCTCATCATTTGAACCTTGAAATATTTGAGCAAACCACAGTTTCACAAGGCCTCCCTTGATTGAGGTTCTTGGAGAGCGGAAATATCATCGAACTCATGCTCACACTATTTCCACTCTATCGTGGCTAGCTATAGATGAAATCTGCAGATACAACATTTAATCATCATTAGTCAAACTCTTATGAAACAAAATGCCTCTTTTTCGCCAAAAAGTCAAAAAATATTTGAGTTATTCACCTAGTGGTCCCTCAAAGAAGCCTACAGAGCACTAGCGCACCCTAGAAATATGCACCAGAACGTTGAAATCTCGGTCGGTGCTCCCCTTAGTGCCTTGAGGGAGCGTCGATCTAGTTCAACGCTATAGGGCTTCCTAAGGAGCCTATAACACTCAAAACAAAGGTTAAAATGTAGTAAAAAACCATGAAAAAGGATGAGGAGGAAGAGATAACTAACCTGGTTTGGACGAATCTGAAAATGATCGCTCACAGCTCCCATGATCATCGCTCAAAAAACGCTCCAAAGATGTGAAAAACCAAAATGTAGAGGAGAATGGTAAAAAACAAATGGTAAAATGAATTTATGACCTATTTTGATATTTGATAGGTTCATTTTGATATTTTCTCCTTATTATAAATTCATTTTTTGGGTTTTTAATCATTTTTTTGAGAAGTTACTAATGTCTTATGCCCAGAACAATTTTTTTTTACAGGATTTCAAGTAGCATCTTTCGTTAACCTTGTAACACTAATGAGCATAATCTTTGTTCTTTATCACACTCATAAATACATGAGAATTTAACTGAGTATACTTTTATCACTTTTTCAGACTCGTAAAGGTTATACGAAAAAGGAAACCCCTTGAGTCATCTTTAAGCTCTTTTCAGACTCTCTAAATATGAAAATATTGTCGAGTGATCTTACTTTCTTTCACACTCATTAAAAGGTTCGAAAGGGCATCTTCCGAGTAATATTTTGTCTCTTTTCAGACCTCAGGAACTAACATTACGAAAAAGGACAACCTTGGAGTCTCCTTTAAGTTCTTTTCAGACTCTCTAAACATGAAAAACCACTGAATTTTCCTTCTTTGGACTTGCTAAACTACATATTGAAGGGCCCATCTGGGAATGGACCCTTACTTCTTCCCGTTTGTTAAACAAAGGAAGAGGAGCTTACCGAAGGTGAGTAATATTGAGCATGTGTTACTCGCCTTGAGCTCATTAAATTAAAGAGAGGTACTCATCTATCTGGATGAGGGAAAAAATTGAAGGAAGTGGGTCAAGTTTCTTGAGAACTTTTGTGAACAACTCTTGTAGTCACCCTTGAACACATCACTTGTTTTTAACCTTTTCCCTGAACACTTGGATAATCTGCTAAACTCTACACTGAACCAATCCTATGAGTATTTTCACTCCTTTGAGTCATCCGAAGAATGTCATAGCATCCACTGTATCATGTTTTGGTCCACTCTGCGTTTACGCTGCCAAGTATCATGTCGTGCCTCAGTGTTCAAGGNCGCCTTGAGCTCGTTAAATTAAAAAGAGGTACTCATCTATCTGGATGAGGGAAAAAATTGAAGGAAGTGGGTCAAGTTTCTTGAGAACTTTTGTGAACAACTCTTGTAGTCACCCTTGAACACAACACTTGTTTTTAACCTTCGCCCTGAACACTTGGATAATCCGCTAAACTCTACACTAAACCAATCCTATGAGTATTTTCACTCCTTTAAGTCATCCGAAGAATGTCATAACATCCACTGTATCATGTTTTGGTCCACTCTGCATTTACGCTGCCAAGTATCATGTCGTGCCTCAGTGTTCAAGGGAAGTATCTGCATCGAAATTCAACCATATGCAAAATTACCAGTTTCCATACACGTGCCATTCTATAATTCGTTCGCTATATCTCATCACATTTTGTGTTAGTTTTGTGTCGATGATGGGGGATACATGAATGCAATCCTTCAACGAGTTTTTTCCTGTCGACTTCAACACATCATCTAGGAATCATACTTAGAAACTAGTTAGTACCTTGGGATCTACATGCCTCAATGGTAGGCCTCCTTGCTTCCAATAATGTGTTTACATCATTAACCTTTGATTGGATGATTCCACGAATATTCAACCTCATCTCACTTATTCACATTTGTTGGATTGTACTAGGGTACCTTGGGAGTCATTTACATAACTGGTGATCTCCCTCGCACTTGTTAAGGGTTGACCTCAACGACTGGTAATCAAGTGGTTTCTACCATGCTCAACCTCAAGACATATATTCACATGGTTAGAATTGTACTACATGGGGATTGGAATGAAGACCCTAGGTTGAGCATTCATTATGACATCTTCTTTTCCAAGCTGCGAATGAAATCATTTGAACATGATAATGCTTATGTTGTCACATAGATCCACGTTGTATTGATATGTGGCTATGTCTTATCATCTCATAGCTCCACTGTGTATTTTGCATGGCTAGAACCAGTCCATGTCATAGAAGTATGGATCCAGATTGTATCATTGGTGGTTGTACCCTTAGTCAAGATCATCATGGATCTGTAGTGTATTTATTGGAGGCCATACTTTGAGTCATTTATTACCCAAGCATAGGTATTACTACCTTGGGATTGGATCACATATTAACATTTGTTTGATGGTTCTCTGCAGTTTCTACTAGGTTCTCTGACTCCATACCCTTGCTTCGAAGAATCTACAAAGTGTTTTGGTCATCAAATTTCTTCTTCTGACTTCACACTTTGGGGGGAAATCTGTTACACGCCAAAATTACTCACTTCGATAATGTCACATTCTCATTGTCGCAAGTGTCGCAAGTGTCACACTTTTGTCACAAGTGTCGTAAATGTCACTTTTTCATTATGCATGTGTCGCATTGCCAACGACACCATGGAAACACTTGATACATCCTATAGAACATGTTAGAAGAAGAAGCCATATCCTTTGACAGAAGAAACAAA
>SNQJ01S0002364.1:51657-74144 GCA_010110895.2 Picea sitchensis
AATTATATATAGTTAATATCATCATTATAGATAAATGTAATCTCTTACATCTCCACATCACCAATGCATATTTAGACCCTTTTAAGTGTTAGTAATCCTTTATTTGAATGTAAGGTACTTATGGTTTTACTAAGGGTTTTATCAAGTTCAATCCTGTAATAATAAACTATCAATTAAATAAGTAATATAACATTGTCTCTAGGGTAATCTTCATCACCCATTACATTGTGGTGTTCGTATTACTTCAAGACCCAATATGTGTGTGTACCATACATAAGTGGGTTTTGGGGATAGATTGACTCCACCTGACCCGTAGTTCGTTGATTACACTAATCATTAATGGACTTGGTACATATTCAATCTACCACAATCCTGTCTCTATGCCCACGTCAACAAGATCATGTGAAGGTTAATGCAACACTCCAATTACAAGCTAACATCTAGCCACTTGTATTTACCGTGGAGTATGATTCATCTTATCTATTGATGTTAACTCGTGTTGGGATTCGATGCCATTAATGGGCATCAACCCTATTGCTAGTACTGTCACAGTATTCAAGTCGACTACGCTCATCGAAAACTGAAACCCTACCTTGCCTTCATTCATTTTGGATCCTCAGTAAGGAAAATCTCTTGCTCCCTTGAAAATGAGAGGTTATGTAATCTCTCATAGCGTCGAAGCTAATTGTGAGAATTTACTTTCACCCACGCTATTGTTTTTCTCTAAAACTTCTTAGCACACTTAGAAATTTTCTCAGTAATTTTTTGACAGGTGTATTCATACTCGTGCTAACTCTATGGTATTTGTTTTTTGTAACAAGAAAGAGCTCTTTGTCTAGTGACGACCCAAAAGAGAAGAAGTCGCCCAGACTTATTGCATAACCGCTAATGTTATCACAAGCTAATAATTCGTAAGTATATGATAAAAAAATTCTCACGGGCGGGTTTCATTTTCCTTTACAATATTGTTCTCCCAATTCATACAGGCTCTGCCAATGAGTATTTTGTACTTGCATTTTCTTTTCTAGGGGAGAAGATTCAAGTAAAGGAGGCCATGGAAGAGCTTGAGTCCCTTCGAGGGTTTTCCTTCCAAGTCATTACAGGGGAAGTAACATAAGATATATTTGTAGGGTTTTTATTATTTTTTTAATAATTCCTTTCTACAATATATAACTTGCCTTTGTCTTTTCACAAAGATTTTGCATAGGTTCTCTTTTACTCTTTAAGATTCCATAACCCTGTAGGGAAAAGGATGGAATGACTAAGGTCTAAGTCAAAAAAGTCAAACTTCATTGAGACGACATTGGCTTGAAAGGTAACCAATGTTTAACCCCACCTTGAAACATTGCAGAGTCAAAGTCATGCTATGCACCACCGCTCTTTAAAGGTATTGGTCATTCATTAGTAATGACGGTCGAACACACGACCTGTATAACTCTACTAGGAAACTCTTTGTTCAAAGGTTTCATTGTATTTTTTGTTTAATTAGCTCCTGTACATTAGGGCTTATTTTTCATAAATGATTTAGTTTATTTACAAGTCTATGAAAGAGATATTACAACACTCTTATCATAAGGATTTATAGGTTTCTTCAAATATGACTATCATAAATATTAAGTAGGTTCTCCTTTTTAGGGGGATTTTCAATGTCGTTTCCTCTCTGGATAATCTGTGGATGATATGCATGTAAAATTATATTTGTTTCTTGACATTATTCTCCTATTACATTTATATATGTAAGTGTTCACAAGATATTTTCTATTCTGCCCATCTATGTAAATAAATGAGATTATGTATTGACTCTGGCTACTATTATAAACAAAATAGAAGAAGATATGTATATATTCACTTGGTATTATTTCAAACATAATATGTATATAATACCTATTTAGTTTATTCATATTTTCTCATGCAAGATATATATCTAGAGGTATGACAATAATAATAATAACCCATTAAAGTTTATGTACTCTACTACAAGAATTTTTATTTCTATTTCCAAATAAGTATAGAAAATATTAATTCTCATTTATTTTCTATTTACACCCTGCTATGTTAGAGAAAAAACATTATAATCTCTAATATAGTTTCACACTCATTATCTCCGCAAATATAACTAGATAAAGTACTTATGTTTATAAAGAGAATAGAATATTGATTCCTAATATTATTGTGCAAGTATTTACATAATTTCTCTATTTAAAAGATTTTTGGTTGCTAATATTTCTATATTGATTTTCTTTCAATAGCAATAGTATTTCTAATCAAATATTACTAAAAAAATATTACAAAATGATATTGAAAATACCAAATCTTATTTTACTTTACATAACTTTAACTCAGATTAGTATTCACTACTTAGAGAGAAATAGTTTAAATAAACTAAGACTGTAAATATCATAACTAGTAATTTCAAGAAATAAAAGATAGGTAAACATATCTAAATCTGAAAGAGATACTGGGGACAAACTGAGGAGAGTATCCAACTCCTACCAACCATAGACCAAAGCTTCCAAGTATTACTTTCTCTTGTCACCCCCGATCCTAATTCTTTATTCCATAGGAAACTAAAAATGTCAATAACCTTCTCCAGGTAAATACTAGAACTTGAGTCTTTCTCAGAACCCTCAAGTTCTAATTCCTACACAAGTACTCAGAAGCATCATTCTTACACCATACTTTCCTTTCTCCTCTTTTCAGAATGAGAATAGATTTCCTAGGTCTTTCTTTTTCAAGTTATCCTCATCCGTAACTCTAGGGATGATCCAGGTGGATATTGGTGGCCACCCACCTTTTTCGACTGGCTCAAAATAGTTTTTTGACAATTTTGACAATTTACTATTTTTAGCAGGTTCTAACCTCCGGGGCCATTTTGAGGGCCTAAATGAAGGTTTTTCGAGATAGAGGTTCTCAATGATAAAAAAAAAAGACATCATTGAGCCACCAAAATGAATCTCCTCGACGATACCTTTCAAACGAGCTATCACACGCCTAAAACAGAGATCGTATGCAAAAGTTACGACCCCGGGAAGTTGATGTACTCACTTACCCAAATGGGGCCCACATGACTTTTGACGCTTCATCTCCTAGGGTTAGGTTTTTGGATGTCTAGGGTTTTTGGAATTCCTGATTATTGTAAAAAGACCTTCAAAGCCTCATTGTAATCATCTTCTTACGAATGTGAGTAGCCGTCACATCTCTTCTCAGAGATACGCTGCCACCATTCTATCGAGTCTTTCACTCTGTATTTTACAGTCTTTGTACATTTATTTCATTAATAGAAATTGTGTATTACTGTATATCTATGTTTATGGTTGCATCTCTGATATATTCTTGTTATATTATTGAATATCTGCGATATCTCTGTGCATTTATTTATTATATCTCCGCTTGCATTTCATGCCGAAAATAATCCAGATCAGTGGTATCAGAGCAGGCTACTCTTGATCATTTTTTCAGTGCATGTCCCCGATGAGGTCCGAGTTTAACAAGTTGGGTCTCGAGCTTGTCTCTCTTGAAGACAATCTCTCTCGCACACCCAAGAAACCCTCAATGGCAGAAGAAAAGAAAAATGATGGAGTAGACGATCCTATCAATCTGTTGCTTGAGCAAGCTCTCACGCGATAGAGGGACGGAATGATGGAGATTTTTTCCCACATCCTTCAGTGCCTGCCGATAACAGAAGGGGAATATTCATCAAGTGTCCATTTTGGAGACACCTCACCTTTCAAGGTACAAGTTAACTTTGATATTCCTGTATTTGAAGGACAGATAGATGCAGAAGCCCTAGAAAAATGGTTAACTCTGCTAGAAGGTTATTTCTCTGTTCACAATAAAATGGTTAACTCGCTAGAAGGTTATTTCTCCGCTCTCACAATTTTTCCGACAAAGAAAATATCACCTTCGCGACTCCTAAAGCTCTCCCTCATGTCAAACATTGGTGGAAACTACCTGAGCAGTTCCACCTGAGGAGTCCGGAATACCTGGCCGATCCCACTTAGGGATTTTTGTGGATGCAAGAAGGAACAAGATACCGCTGGAAGTCTCGATGAGGACTAGTACATGAGATGGAAAACACTGCTACAAGACAAGGGCCAAGAAATTATGGAGTTCACTAATACCTTCCACCAGGCACCAAGCCGGGTATCAAAGACTCCGTTTACATTTGGTTCTCAAATACCGGGCTCTACACGATACATCCAAACTCGAAATGGATTTTTGGACATCTCATCATTCACTGCGGTTACTATCAATATATGTCGTTAAAATTGAGAAGAAATTGGCACCAAAACAAACAGAATTCAAGTGTAAAATATGCACAAACTAAAGGATGACAAAGATGCCCCTTAACAAACACCTCCAAAACCAGAACAAGACACAAGAAAAGAAGGGTCTCACGGAAGACAAAGAAGGACACCGAAATGGTGTGATTTCCACAAAATCCCCGGCACAACACCGATGAATGTCGCCGTACCATTGGTGGTCGTGATCAAAGACAAGGAGCCAAACCCCAATTCATAATTTGATTATGAAAAATACCGGTAAAGGACGTATCATTGATGCAGACCCCACTACCCTATTGTCACGACCACAACAATTCAACCAGAAGAACCAACAGATCCTGAAGAGGGGGAGTTCCTTTTTCATTCACAGATGTGGGTGAAGGGGACCCCGCTGCATTTTATTGTTGATAGCGGAAGCCAGAAAAACCTCATCTCAGCAGAGGTCATCAAACAGTTGGGATTGTCGACAACACCACACCCGCAACCAGACAACATCGGGTGGCTTCGGCAAGGAGGAGATCTTCGTGTCAGCCAATATTGTTGATTGTCATATGGCATCCAACCCTTTAAGGATGAGGTATTATGTGATGTTACTCCATTAGATGTTTGTGATGTTCTCTTGGGCCAACCATATATGTGAAGATGACATGTTGTTTATGAGTCTCGACCCTGTAGTGTCATTGTTACTTTGGGGGGTCATCTCTACAAAATACCAGAGGTAGTTCCAACTATTGTTCCACCTAAAGAGTGTCGCAAGGTAGTATCTCATACTGCAAAATTCAGCTTCTTCGCAATTTGTTCAAAAGGGGAACATAAGGACACTGCAACCACTACAGTCTCACCCTTGCACCTTCTATCCAACAGAAGCAGGTCGATAAGGTTGCAGCAAAGTGAAAAGATTCCTTATGCACACCTTCCTCTCATGTAGCTCGACTTGTTGAACAACCTCAGGTTCAACAGGTTCATGACAGACTTCCACAAACTAAGCAGCGCGATGTCTTCAGCAATACAAGTAGCTCACCAAGATGTAGATCCAGCAAACGCTTTTCCCTCTCCCTCGGGAACTCAACGCATTGGAGGCCATTTCTTCCTAAGGAGGGAGGATTGATCCAGGTGGATATCGGTGGCCACCCACCATTTTCGACTGGCTCAAAACAATTTTCTGACAATTTTGGCAATTTACTATTTTTAGCAGGTTTTAACTTCCGGGGCCATTTTGAGGGCCTAAATGAAGGTTTTTCAATATTGAGGTTCTCAATAATATCTAGAGGCATCATTGATTCACCAAAATGAATCTCCTCGATGATACCTTTCAAACGAGCTATCACACTCCTAAAACGAAGATCGTATGCAAAAGTTACGACCCCGAGAAGTTGATGTACTCACTTACCCAAACGGGGCCCACATGACTTTTGACGCTTCATCTCATGGGGTTAGGTTTTTGGATGTCTAGGGTTTTTGGCATTCCTGATTATTATAAAAAGGCCTTCAGATCCTCATTGTATTCATCTTCTTGCGAATGCGAGTAGCCATCACATCTCTTCTCAGAGATAAGCTGCCACCATTCTATCGAGTCTTTCACTCTGTATTTTACAGTCTCTGTACATTTATTTCATTAATAGAAATAATATATTACTGTATATCTGTGTTTATGGTTTCATCTATGATATATTCCTGTTATATTATTGAATATCTGTGATATCTCTGTGCATTTCTTTATTATATCTTCGTTCGCATTTCGTGTCGAAAATAATCCCGATCAGTGGTATCAGAGTAGGCTGTTCTTTATCATTTTTTCAGTGCATGTCCCCAACGAGGTCCGAGTATAGCAAGTTGGGTATCGAGCTTGTATCTCTTGAAAACAATTGCTCTCGCACACCCAAGAAACCCTCAATGGTGGAAGAAAAGAAAAATGATGGAGCAGATGATCCTATCAATTTGTTGCTTGAGCAAGCTCTCACGCGACAGAGGGATGAAATGATGGAGAATTTTTCCCACATCCTTCAGCGCCTGCCGATAATAGCAGGATAATCTTCATCAAGTGGCCACTTTGGAGGCACCTTGCCTTTCCAGGTACAAGTTAACTTTGATATTCCTGTATTTGAAGGACAGATAGATGCAGAAGCCCTAGAAAAATGGTTAACTCTGCCAGAAGGTTATTTCTCTGTTCACAATTTTTCCGACAAATAAAAGATCACCTTCACACTCCTTAAAGCTCTCCCTCATGTCAAACATTGGTGGGAAACTTACTGGGAGAAAATTTCCATGGAGGAGTCTAGAATATACAGGGCCGATCCCACTTGGGATTTTTTTGTGGATGCGGTAAAGGAACAGTATTACCCTGTTGGAAACTATGAGGACCAGTACATGAGATGGACCACACTGCGGCAAGAGAGGGGCCAAGTAGTTCCGGAGTTCACCAATACCTTCCATACCTTGCACACCAAACTGGGTATCAAAGACTCCAAGTGACATTTGGTTCTAAAATACCATGGGGTTCTACATAGATACATCCAGACTGAAATGGATTTTCTGGACATCTCATCACTCGGTGTTGCTTATCGATATGCTGTTAAAATTGAGAAGAAATTTAAGCACCAGAACAAACGGGAATTCGGGTCTGTAAATCCGCAACAACCAAAGTATGACAAAGACGACCCTAACAAACAATCTTCCGAAAACCAGTCCAAGACACAATAAAATAAGGGTCATGGGAAGACAAAGAAGGACACCGGAAAATGGTGTGATTTCCACAAAACCCTTTGGCACAACACCGATCAATGTCGCTCAAAACAGTCATTGGTGATCGAGATCAAAGACAAGGAGCCAAACCCTGATTCAGAATCTGATTCTGAAAATAATGGTAAAGGACAGATCATTGATGCAGAACCCACTGCTATTGTCGCGATCGCAACAATTCAACCAGAAGAACCAAAAGATCCTGAAGAGGGGGAGTGCCTTTTTCATTCACAGATGTGGGTGAAGGGGACCTTTCTCCATTTTATTGTTGATAACGGAAGCCAGAAAAACCTCATCTCAGTAGAGGTCGTCAAATAGTTGGGATTGTCGACAACACCACACCTGCAACCATACCACATCGGCTGGCTTCGGCAAGGATGAGATCTCCGTGTCAACAAACAGTGTCGATTGTCATATGGCATCCAACCCTTCAAGGATGAGGTATTATATGATGTTGCTCCACTGGATGTTTGTGATGTTCTCTTGGGCCAACCATATATGTGGAGATGACATGTTGTTTATGAGTCTTGATCCCATAGTGTCATTGTTACTTTGGGGGGTCATCTCTACAGAATACCAAAGGTAGTTCCAACTATTGTTCCACCTAAAATGTGTCGCAAGGTAGTATCTCATACTGCAAACTTCAGCTTCTTCGTAATCTGTTCAAAAGGGAAACATAAGGACACTGCAACCACTACAGTATCGCCCCCTACACTTTCTATCCAACAGAAGCATGTCGATAAGGTTGCAACGAAGCACAAAGATTCCTTCTGCACACCTTCCTCTCATGTAGCTCAACTTTTTGAACAACCTCAACTTCAATAGGTTCATGACAGACTTCCACAAACTAAGCAGCGTGACGTCTCCAGCAATACAAGCAGCTCACCAAGATGCAAATCTAGCAAACTCTTTTCCCTCTCCCCCAGGAACTCAACGCAATAGAGACCATTGCTTCCTAAGGAGGGAGGATTGATCTAGGTAGATATCGGTGGCCACCCACCTTTTCCGACTAGCTCAAAACAATTTTCTAACAATTTTGGCAATTTACTATTTTTAGCAGGTTTTAACTTCCAGGGCCATTTTGAGGGCCTAAATGAAGGTTCTTAAAGATTGAGATTCTCAATGATATCCAAAGGCATCATTGAGCCCCCAAAATGAATCTCCTCGATGATACCTTTCCAACGAGCTATCACACGCCTAAAACGGAGATTGTATGCAAAAGTTACGACCTGGGGAAGTTGATGTACTCACTTACCCAAATGGGGCCCACATGAATTTTGATGCTTCATCTTCTAGGGTTAGGTTTTTGGATGTCTAAGGTTTTGGGAATTCATGATTATTGTAAAAAGGCCTTCAGAGCCTCATTGTAATCATCTTCTTGTGAATGCGAGTAGCCGTCACATCTCTTCTCAAAGATAAGCTGCCACCATTCTATCGAGTCTTTCACTTTGTATTTTACAGTTTCTGTACATTTATTTCATTAATAGAAATCGTGCATTACTGTATATCTATGTTTATGGTTGCATATCTGATATATTCCTGTTATATTATTGAATATCTGCGATATCTCTGTGCATTTCTTTATTATATCTCCGCTCACATTTTGTGCCGAAAATAATCCAGATCAAGGGAGTCTTGGCCTAACTTCTTGCTAGCTTGTTCCCTCACCTCGCACATCCTTGGGAGTAGGTTTACACTTGTCCTCATGGACAATATTTACTCGGGTGTTTTTTTATCCTTTTTTCACTTTTCCCGTGGAATAAATAATTACTCTTTTTATAGATGGATTCTCTCATCAATTTGTCTCTAGTAAAATAAAATAATATTAAAACAATATTTACACAAATATTTTCATCATCAAATGTTTATGATGATTTAAGTATTTTCAATAAATCTATGATAGTATACAGTAATACCCATAAATGATCGAACATATGAGACATCCTTTGGTACCGGGTAGTCTACAATGGCCTTGACCTTTTTAGGATGAAATCCCTTCTCCTAAAATCACATGTCCTGCGTAATGCACTTTATTTTGATAGAATTCACATTTACTGAAATTTGTGTACAATTAATGTTATCTTAATGTTTGAAAAACCAACCTTAAATGTTCTTCATGCTCTTCTCTGGTATTTGAATAGATTAAGATATCATCGATAAACATAATCACAAAATTATCCAAATATTTCCTTAGCACGTTGTTCATTAAACATATAAATGTCGCAGTTGCATTTGTTAGACCAAAGGGTACCACTATGAACTCATAGTGTTTGTACCTTGTTGTAAAAGCCATTTTATGAATATATTCATCTTTAATCTTGACCTAATGATATCCTGATCTTATATCTATATTTGAAAATATTCTAGCTTCCCCGACTTGATCAAACAAGTCATCAATACGGGGCAAAGGATACTTATTTTTTACTGTCATCTTATTCAGTTAACTATAATCAATACAGAACTTAAATTTTCCATCCTTATTTTTGAAAAATAAGACCGGTGCTCCCCATGGAGACACACTTGGCCTGATGTATTGTTTATCCAACATCTCTTGAAGATGCATCTTTAACTCAGTCAATTCAGGAACACTCATTCTATAGGGTGCTTTAGACACCGATGCAGATCTAGGTACTAGATCTATGGTAAAATCTATGTACCTTCTAGGAGGTAGTCCTAGAATTTCTTCTGGAAATACATCCTGAAAATTGCGAAATATAGGATCATCAGTCAATAGATTTTTAACCTCTTTGTCTTGGTTCTCATTTATATGCACATAAACAATTTCACAACCCTTTCTTTCATTTATTTTCAACTATAAAGAAGAAATATTCCTTACCGACACACCATGAGATATTTCCTTAATGGTTTTTCCTTGTCCAAGTTCATCTAAACAGTCAAAATTTTTGTTTCTACAGCTCACAACAACCACATTTTTTTCAAGCTAGTTCATGCCTATGAGTAAATCATAGGATCCCAACGGTAATACATTCAATTCCAATTTAGTTTCCATCCCATCCATAGTTACTATGCACTCTTTAACCAACTCTACAACCTTCCATTTTGTACCAGTAGCTAATTGTACTAGCCAAGATTTCTTATGCTTAACTTTATTCAATTTACAGTCTTATACTATAGTAGGGGGAACATAACTTAAACTTGTGCCAGGGTCAATTAAAATAGATACATATTTTTTATTGATCATACCTTCAATTTCCACCATGGAAGATTGGTGATCAACCTGTCAATTCACCAGGGCTGCATTTATATTACAGGTACATCGTTCCATGTTATTAACTATCACTGCTTCTTGAATGTTATGCAATGTCAATTTTTGTTTCTTATTTAGAGGACAATCTTTATATATATGAGGTTGTTTACAACCCCAACACTACAGTGCTGGTCTAACTAGTTTATTCACTGAATCTGTCAGTTGGTGACTATTTTGAACTGATACACTTTGTTGTTGACCACTAAACTTGTTCCATATAACCAGTGCATTGTGTGATGGATGACATGGATGCTTAAACTGTTTCTTTCTAGGGTAAACTTGTTATCTTTGTTCCTATTCTGCCATGTTTTCATACCTTCAAACCTTTGTTTAAAATGAGTGTAACACAATTTAGCATGTCTTATTATATCATCCATTGTCTTAGGATTAATGTATTCAAGTTTATCCTTATATGCTTGAGGTAGGCAACTCATAAACCATTTTGCTTTCTCCTTTCCTCGCTAATATAGGGTACATATCTCATCAGGTTGAGAAACTTAGTAATGAAATCTTCTATTGTCATTTTTCCTAGCTTAAGGTCATGAAATTCCTTAGCCTTTTCGTCATAATATCTTTTTGTTAAATATTTATGTTTGAAATATTTTTTGAATATTTTCCAAGTCAATTCATTTCGTCTAACTTTGTTTACCATTTTTGTCTCTTGCCACAAGATGGAAAATTTATTGTTCAACTGATACACAACTAGTCTATGCCTTATGTTCCCTGGATAATTATAAATATGAAAATAATTTCCCATGTTCAGAAGCCAAGCTTATGCTCCTTCTTCATACTCTGTCAAAACTAGGAGGTCTAATATTTTTAAATTCACCAGATAATTCATTATCATGCCACTTTTGTTTCTTGATTTTATGTGTTTTATTCGATAGACTGTAGTTTTCATAACTATCTTTGCTACTTTCATCAATCATTAATATTTTTTTGTCGCTAAATATTGGGTGTTCCTTTCATTTATGAGATTCATCATTGGAGACTTGTTTCTTATCGTTGCTAGAGGCTTGTGCTACATTCTTATTATGTTTTATCTTAGTCATGTTCTTGAGAAGGATCTCATTTAGTTCATCATGTTCCTTACAAGCCTTTAACAACTTTTCGTTATATTCTTTAATACTCTGCAATTCTACCTTTATGCTTCTCATAGTTTGAAGTAATCCTAGGGAAGTATCATGAGGTTGTTCACTATTCAACTCTACATACATTTTTGGTCCACTTGGTATTTTTTTTTTTTTTTGATTTCTTCAACCGTAATTTCTGATTTTGTTTATGATAAGTGCAAAACATACTTAAAGTTAATTTTTTTTAACAGATCTTCAACAATTACATAGTCTAAATTTTTTATGTGTATAACGATTTATGTTTGTTTTGAGCCCATAAGTCCATAATGTTTGAACCATGCTCTGATACCATTTGCATCATCACCCAACACCCAATTTTGTTTTAAAAATACTAATGATTGCTATTGAATAATATTTATTATGCTCATTGTCATTATTACTCTTTTGTATTAATTAATACTAAGAACCTTACTACTCTTTACTTTTGTCACCCTTGTTTTCTCTACTTGAAGGGTTAAGGATTCAAGCAACGATTACCCAACAACATATCTCTCATCCTATCGCTATTCGTCAATTTACTCTTTCAATCATTGCTTTCAACAGGCATATGAGTTGATTGACTTTAAAAATTCAAGGATGTTAACTTGTTACTATTAATATTGCGGTCCTTATAATCATTAACTAGGAAATGATTCTTCCTGTATTTTTACATCTAATGGATATTTTTCAAATATTACTTCAAATGTTGATTTCTATATTAAATTTACATGCTCTCCTCATAGGTTTACTTAGCTTATAAGTTATTTCCAAATTATATATAGGTAATATCATCATTCTTGCTAAATCTAATCTCTTACATATCTATGTTACCAATGTATAATTACACTCTTTCAAGTGTTATTAATCCTTTATTTGAATGTAAGGTACTTATGGTTTTACTTAGTGTTTTAACAAGTTCAATCCTGTAATAATACATTATCAATGAAATAAGTAATATAACATTGTCTCTAGGGTAAGCTTCATCGCTCATTACATTGTGGTTTTCATATTAATTCAAGATCCAATATATATAAATATATTTACCATACTTAAGTGGGATTTTGGGATAGATTGACTCCACCTGACCTGTGGTTCGTTGATTATACTGATCATTAATATAATTCGTACATATTAAATCTCCCATGATCTCGTCTCTATGCCCATGTCAACAAGATCATTTGAAGGTTGATGCAACACTCCATTTACAAGCTAATGTATTGCCACTTGTCTTTACCATGGAGTATGAGTCAACTTATCTATTGATGTTAACTCCTATTGGGATTCGATCCCATTAATAGCCATCCACCCTATTGCTGGTACTATCAAAGTATTCAAGTCGACTATGCTCATTGAAAATAAAAACCCTACCTTGGCTTCATTAATTTTGTATCCTCGATAAGGCATAGCTCTTGCTCCCTTCAACATGAGAGGTTTTGTAATTTCTCATTGTGTTGAAATTCACGGTGAGAATTTAATTTCACCCATGCTATTATTTTTCTCTAAAACGTCTTAGCACACTTAAATTTTTTCTCTGTAATTTTTAGACCTATGTATTCATACTTGTGTTAACTCTATGGTATTTTTTTATTATAACAAGGAAGAGCTCTCGGTCTGGTGATGACCCAAAAGACAAGAATTTTCGTAGACTTTTTGCATAGCCACTAATGTTAGCACAAGCTAAGAATTCATAAGTACATGATAAAAAAATATCACGACTAGGTTTCATTTTCCTTTACAATATTGTTCTCCCAATTCATACAAGCTCCGCCAATGAGTATTTTGTACTTGTATTTTCTTTTCCAAGGGAGACGATTCAAGTAAAGGTGACCATGGAAGAGATTGAGTCTCTTCGAGGGTTTTCCTTCCAAGTCATTACACGTGAAGTACCGTAATATATATTTGTATGGTTTTTATTATTGTTTTAATAACTCCTTTCTATAGCATATAACTTGCCTTGTCTTTTCGCAGAGATTTTGCATAGGATCGCTTTTACTCTTTATGAGTCCACAAGCCTTTAGGGAAAAAAGATGGAGTGACTAAGGTCTAAGTAGACTGTCACTAGGATGACGTTGTCTTGAAAAGTAACAAACGTATTAACCCCACCTCAAAACATTGCAGAGTCGAAGTCGTGTTACACACCACTGCTCTTTAAAGGTCTTGGTCATTCAATAGTAATGACGATTGAACACACAACCTGTATAACTCTACTAGGAAACTCTTTGTTCAAAGGTTTCACTATAATTTTTGTTTAATTAGATCATGTACATTAGTGCTTATTTTTCATAAACAATTTAGTTTATTTTCAATTCTATGAAAGAGAGATTACAAGACTCTTATCACAAGGATTTATGGGTTTCTTCAAAATGAATATTATAAATATTAAGTGGATTCTCCTTTGTCTGAGGGGGCTTTTCAATGTTGTTTCCTTTCTCTATAATCTGCATGTAAAATTGTATTTGTGTCTTGAAATTTTTTTCCTACTACATTTATATATGAAAGTGTTCACGTGATATTTTCTATTCTGCTCATCTTTGCAAATAAAGGATATTATCTATTGACTCTTACTACTGTTATAAAAAAAATAGAAGAAGATATGTATATATTCACTCGATATTGTTTCAAACGATATACATAAAATACCTCTTTACTTGATTCATATTTTCTCATGCATGGTTTATATCTAGAGGTGTGACAACAATAATAATAATAACCCATTAGGGTTTTTCTACTCTATTGCAAGAATTTTTATTTCTATTTCCAAATAAGTACAAAGAATATTAATTCTTGTTTATTGTATACTTACAACATACTCTGTTAGAGAAAAGGAATTATATTTTCTTAGATAGTTTCACACTCATTATATCCACAAATATAACTAGATAAATTACTTTTGTTTACATAGAGAATAGAATATTGATTCATAATCTTCTGTGCAAGTATTCCCGTAATTTTTGTAGTTAAAAGCTTTCTGGTTTCTAATATTTCTGTATTGATTTTCTTTCAATAGCAGTAGTATTTCTGATAAAATATTGCTAAAAACAGATTACAAAATGATAAAGAAAATACCAAATCTTCTTTTACCTTACATAAATTTAACTCAGATTAGTATTCAATACTCATAAATAAATAGTTTAAATAAACTAAGACTGTAAATACCAGAACTAGTAATTTCAAGAAATAAAAGATAGGTAAACATATCTGAATCAGAAAGAGATACACCCCCGAACCTAATTATTTATTCTATAGGAAACCGAAAATGTAAATAACCTTCTCTAGGTAAATACTAGAACTTGATTCTTTCTCAGAACCCTCAAGTTCTAATTCCTACACAAGTACTCAACAACATCTTGATTACACCATACTTTCCTTTCCCCTCTTTTCAAAATGAGAACATATTGCCTAGGTCTTTCTTTTTCAAGTTAGCCTCATCCCTAACTCTGGGAAGTCTTGGCCTAACTTCTTTCTAGCTTGTTTCATCACCTCCCACATCCTTGGGAGTAGGTTTACACTTGTCCTCATGGACAACATTTACCTTGATGGTTTTTATCCTTTTTTCACTTTTCCCATGAAATAAAAAATTACTCTTTTTATAGCTGGATTCTCTCATCAATTTGTCTCTAGTAAAATAAAATAATATTTACACAAATATTTTTCATCATCCAATGTTTATGATGATTTAAGTCTTTTCCCAACATAATAATCCAAAATCACAATTATTCACAATTATTCAAATATTTAAAATGGAGGGATATTACAATTAGAAATGAAGTCGTTTATATTCTTTGATGTATCTTTTGATTTGGTTTATTGCATCCTTTATTTTGCATGATATAGGGTAGATAATAATCTATTTGTACATGGATTTCTAGCTTCTTACTTTTGTCTACTACTTAAGTTACACAATCCTTAAGTAGGTAATTTTGGTACTCTTTAGTAACAAAACTCCAATGGCAAATGAATAAATACTTTTGTGGGCATACTTACACTTGTCTTTCTTTATGTGTATTCTTTGTCTTTCTCATCTTTATTGCTTAATTTACTAGCATATTTTAATGTTCATTTTTCTTGTTCAATTGTTGTACATATGCATGACTTATCGATTGATTATGATCAACCATAGTACACTTACAGTCTAACAATTTGATGATTGAGTTCACAAAATTTAATTATTTTGGTATTTTTCTACGCATTGCATTTATTTCTGCATTTTATGTTAGATTCATAGCGTGGTTATGCATTTTACAACTCATTTTTAACTTAGATTACTTGTACTTATAGAATTTACTTTAATTAACTAACAACTACCATAACATTTCTTGCATTTTCTAGTTCAATTTTGCACTAAAACCTAATTTACATAACTATTAGGATTATGACAATAGTTCAACTCAACAATCTATCACAATTAATAATTAACCTAAACCACACATTATAATTTACATACACAAGTAATTGGAGGTTAGTACCCTATAGGGGAAAAACTATACTGACTTGCCTAACTAATTAATATAACCATGTAATTTGTGAGTTTTAGGATTTAAATTTAACATGGGTTTCCATCCTCACTTTTCCAATTGAGATCCCTATAAGGGTGTTTCAAGTGTCGTGATTGATTCTCATTTTGAGCATCAACATAAATGACAACTATACTGGGGAATGAAAGTTCCTAGCTTTGTGAAAGATTATCATTTTGGTGTATGTCCCACTCTCTCTCCAAAATTAGATCAAGAAGGAGGATTTTAGACCAACTTGAAAAGCTTGTCTCCCAGTCCATTACTCATTCTAAAACCAAAAACTATAATCTTAGAGTCATCCCAATTGTAATCAATATGACATATTCTACCTTCCATATAAATTGAAGCTTCATCTCTAGTGCTTCAACCTTAGTTCTAGTACTATAGGAAATATGTTCAATCAATTCAACCTTGTACCTACCCCAAAGAATCCCCAAAAGGTAGTTAAAAAGATATACATATTTCAATACGAGATAGATGCAAATGCCACCCCATGACACGTGTCGTCTCCTATAAACATTGCACTAGCTACCAATCCTTTTCCAAAGTTTAAAGATCGTTTGCCTAAATTTTCAAGGAATGGGGTGAATTTTGCTAATAAACACCTAACAATGTTCTCCAATTCATGTGACAATATCATTGCACACGATATCGACACGTGCATGAGACCTTTTGTTAATTCTTTGGAAGGAAAGGTTGTTGTTGAGTTTTGTAACCTTCTTTATAAAATATTTTCAACTTGGTTTGAGCTAATTTATTGGTTTAAGACCACCATTGGTAATATGGAGAACCATGTAGATCACATGCGGAATTTCAATATCCTATTCTTTAAATACGATGACACCATCAAACCTTTTAATCTTGGGTTCATGAAGCTTTATAATGAGATTCCTAAAGTTATCCAACCCACTCAACAATTATATCTAGTTCATTATTATAATACCATACCCCTTGCTTATTATCATTGACTGTAAGAAAATAATGTAAACTATCTTAGGTCAACGCTACAAATTTGCTTAGAGTTTGAAGAGAAGAATCTTAGAACATATCTACCCTTTGACAATTCTAGCCGAAAAAATGGCATGTTTGTATTGCTACAAATGATGCAGGATATGCATAACCAAAATATTTATTTTGAGCATAGATTGAAAATACAGCCTAATCCTACTAAGGTCCTACCTTTTGACTCTTGACAAGACATAATTTCATTAATCTTAAAGAGTCTTCTTCTTGCCAATGGTGTAATGTTTGTGACAAATTCCATGACCCAATGACTTCTAAACCATTTCTAGTTTCCAAAGAGTACGAAAAAGGAAAAACATTATCCCAAGCAGTTATCATCGAAGAAGAGGAACACTATGATGATGTATATTCTTCCATGACTATAAGTCAAGAAACTCAGAACCAATTCATACCTAAACCTATGCACAATCTTATTCTTGAGAATGCTTGAATTAACAAAATTAGGGAGAATAACAAATTTGGCATGTTTTCAAAACAATAATCGATACTTACTATCCAACCCCAAAACCCTGTTTTTATGTCACAAAATATTGGTGTTTTTTCCGCTCAATTACTCACCTTACAATGTGGCTAATGACATGGTAAATCTTAAATAGAATATCCATTTTGTTTTATGTTTTTTGAGCCATGTATTGGCATTTTGCACTGTCGTTGTTTCAATACATGCTTACATGCACACTGGCCTTCTAAACACTAGGAGGTTTGAGACCCAGGGTTCGTCCAAAGAATTTCCAATAAAAACCCCTAAGCACTGGCATATCAATCCTTTTCCAAAGCCGAGGAAGGTCTCACCTGAGATGAAGATAGGATCACAAATACTATAAGGTATTGTGCTGGGGATGGAGGATCAAACATACCTAAAAGTACTGTAAATGGCATCCATGTAAATCATATATGATATTCTAATAAGGACTAAGAATTAAAACTATAAACGAACAGGTGCTACTCATTCATAAAAAACACATGATAGAACATAATTGCCATATATTTGTTACTGGATGTATTCCATCATATTAGAGATATACATTGTGCTAAATAACTAATCTTAACATCCATAAGACTTCATCTCATTACTCTATAAACAATGGGAATACAACAATATGTACCTTACGTTGATCTTTAAGATTCAAACAAATAAGAGACACAAGAGACTTCTCCATACAACAAAATATTAAAATAGGCTAACTCAGAGCTCTAGGACTGATGCATGTTAAAAAATTATCCAGCCTCTTTTCTGAGTTGAGAGCTCTCTTTTATATCTTTTTCTATTGGGGAGCGTTGTCCTTCACTATTCTACTCCACTCACAATTTTGATCTAACGACCAAATTCTTTTGGTACCTTCCAGGTCTCCATGTAGGTTCTCTGCATCAAGGGAAATCATAACTACCTGGCTAGATCATCTTATGGCCGCCCCACATCTTCATTTGATGTTGGTAGCAATAATTTCGGGAGATATCTTGATGATTTCTTCCTTGCTTCCAGTGGGAATTTTCTTATTTTTCTGATGTAACTGACAAAACATAGATCGACACGCTCAATTGCCAAAACTCATACCATTGCACCCTTAATCTCCTTTAGACTTGGCGTGTTTCTTAACAAAACCAGGTCTGATGCGCGCACTATGGAATTCTTTTGCACATCTCCTCAGGTGCTCGCAAAACTTCTGGATGAGCACGCACAAATTTTGTTTGTGTGTGCATGCAAAAATGGACCCAAAACATTGGGTGCCAACATGCCCCCACCACTATTAATTTGATCTTACTCAAGCCAACTACTTCATAATCAGGAGGGAAAATTCAAAGGAAGAGAAGATCGTTGTTGCGCAAGACAATTGTGATTGTGTCTTATTACTTCAGTCGGGACATTTACTAGTGCCTGCGACGAACTGTGGCCAAGAAGCGCATTTCCCTCAAGAGAGAGCATCATTCACTCCTCATTGTGATGTTCAGGGGAGGCCAAGATGAGAAGGAAGTCTCGACCGGTCAAATTTTGGGGGTTCTAGAAGTGGTGATAGGATGCTAGTGTAGGGATAGAATGAATGGGAGGAGCGAGAGGAGCTCGGTCTGGCTTTCTTTCTCCCAGGGAGGAAGTGGTGCAGATGGTGGTAAGGAGGGCGTCAGCAAAGTCCCTGAGAAAGTTATCATATGAAAAATGAAGGGGATGAACCATGGTGCAGAAGCAAGAAATGATGGGTATTGTGGGGAGTGGGGTGGTTGTGAAAGAAAGAAAATGAGTTTTCAAAAAGTAGTGGATTGAAAATATTAAATTGGAGAGGTTCAGGGTTGGGATGAGTAGGGTATGATATAAGAAGAAATAGGTGGGAGAGGGAAAATGATCCTTTGGGGTTTCTTGTCTAAGATGATGATAAAGATTCGATGAAGATCCGGCTAAGGCATGCCATGATAGGGAATTTGTGGAATCACAACGATAATCTAGTAGAGAAAAGTTATGGATGGGGGTTGGGACCTTGGAATATATAGGAATGGGAGGGATAGAGAGATTTTTAGGGAGGGATGGTGGGTAGGGAAAGAATAAATGATTATAAGGCTGCAATGGACAAGACGATCAAAAATTTAGATTGGTTGTATTGTAGAGGGTTACCGAAGAATGTGATGCTATATATGAATAGTTACTTGGGGCATAAGACAATGTCCTATATGGTACTGAGGGATATTTGAGGAACATAAAGGGAAATAAATTGGTTTAGTACCCATATGACCTATGTTGAACGAGCATGCCCCAATACTTTAGTGGGTACACCGCCTCAATTTGCAATCTCGATAATCTTCCTTCGGGTGTCACTAGAAGGATCTCCCCTATGAAGCTAAAATGCTTGTATTGTCAAAATTGAACTTAAACTTATGTTGACTAGGAACTAATAGAAACATTGAACTATGTATACTAATATTACCACATTGCTCTGTAAAGGTTGACATAAATATTAAATGGTGGTTGACCCTTAAGGGGCGTATTACACTTTCAACCTACTGCCATTAATGAGACCTTTTAGTGGTTGTCCTTGTAGAGTTTCCAGCTTGGAGGCACCTACTTCAGTGATGTAGACCAGGTGAAATGAGAATAGCCAGTGCATATGTAACTTGTCGAGATGCTGGCAATATTTGTTGTCATATAATATAACTAAAGATCCCGGCTGTAGGATTTTCTAGCAGCTGTTATGGTCGTGCCAAGCCTTCTATTTGTCTTTTTCTGCCACTTGGATAAAACCTACCATTATACAGTCTTCCTCAATTTCCATAAGCTCATCCATCCTATGCTGGAGGGATTGATCATCGGTTATGTGAGTCACGATCATGACTCAGAGGATTGAAAACACAAATTCTAATGGCATGACCACTTCCTTCCCATAGACTAATCTGAAAGGTGTGTGCTTAGTCATCCTTTTGCGCGTGGTTTGGAAATCCCATAAAACTATGGGTACATGCTGATACCAATCATCATGCTGCACATTACAAACTTTTTTTAACGCATGTTCTAAAATTTTATTTAAATCTTCAAGCATATCATTAGCTTGAGGATGATACATAGTTCTCTTCTAGTAATGGATCATGAATTCTTGAGTGAGTTGTTGGATGGTCTCATTTATAAAGTGTGAGCCCTGGCCACTCATCAGTACCTGTGGACATCCGAATCTGGTGATAATATTGTCAAAAATGAAGTTCACTATAGTTTTGGTTGTACAATCCTTAACTCAAGCGGATTCTTCCCATCTTGTCATATATTTTGTGGCAATGTAAATGTAGTGCGCACCATTACGCTATGCGGGCGGATTGATAGGTTCAAAAAATTCGATGGCCCATTTGTTGAACGGTTCAAGTTCAATCACTTGGCAGACGGGTAGCTCATCTCTTCGCCAGAGCTTTCCCACTCATTGACATACATCGCAATGCTTGCAGTAGTCCTTAGAATTAGAGAAGAGAGAGAGCCACTAGAGTTCGACATGTAGAACCTTGCATGCAGTGGCCTTGTCAGTGTTATGTTCCCCTGAAATTTCTTTGTGTGGCTTATTTAGGATGGAATCCCATTCATGTACCAAAGCACAACAATTTAGGATTTCATTCGCACCCAACTTATAAAACTTCCCAACAATCAATTGATAATCAACACAACGGGTCACTAATTGGTGATGTTGTGCAATAATATATTCCCTAGGAGCTTGTCTAGAAATAAGGAATTTGGCTATTTCAACGAATTGATCTGGGACAAATTCAACACAAAAGAGTTGTGCATTGGGAATATTTTCCTCGAGGTTGCTAGCTTCCTCCCCTGTCTCAATGTGTGATACATGATTTGACGCCACATTGTGTTTTCCTGGTCTTACCACAACCTCGAAGTCAAATTCTTGAAACAAGAACAACCACTGATAGATACGGCCACGAAAAACTTGATTTTTAACTAAATACTTGAGTGAGGAATGATCAATGAAGAATTTGAGGACAGACCCTAGCAAGTAGTGGTGGAATGTTTGCAGGGCATATACCATAGCCAAGTCGTTGTGCTTGGTGGTAGTATAATTCTACTCATCAGAATATAGCTTTCATCTAGGAAAGTAGATTGGATGATCGATACTTCCTTCCCCTAGGTGGGCCAGGATGACACCCAACGTGATGGATGAAGCATTGAAATGAACATGGAATATCTTAGACCAATCCATAATAATAAAAATGGGTTCAGTAACTAGTTTTCCTTCAGGGTATCAAAATCTTGTTGGCATTCTAATGTCCATTCATATTTAATATATTTACGCAAAAACCTTTCCAAGGGGGCCACAATCTGAGCATAATTCCATCTATAGTATCCAGTATGTTGTAATATTGCATGCATCCCACAAACTGAAGTAGGGGATACCATATCTGTTAAATTTTAAATTAAAATAAAGTACCAAGGCAAGTGTTTCTCTTCCCTAGGCGCCTAAGGGGGATAAATTGCCGAATATGGGTCTTAGTCAAATTAATTTGTGAGATGCAAATTAAAAGATAACTTTATGATTAAAGTGAGGGTGAGTGAAGAGACACCAAATCTCATCCACCCATCTAATCTAATCTTAGCCGTTAGATTAGAAAACTCCTCACCTTCCCTCATGAGGTTGATTAAGGCAAGTGGGCGCACCCATTCTTGTGTAAGAAGTTGAAGAAATCTTGGTGAGAGGCCAAGAGGCTCTTGGTGAGATGCCAAGAGCAAGAAACTCTTGGTGAGATGCCAATAGCAAGGGAGCTGAAGCATTCTTGTTGAGAGAATAAGAGAGAGCAAGAGAGAGGTCGAGCTGAAGAAAAGAGACATCAACAACAATTTCTGGGAGCATTGGCATGCATTCCAAAGTTGCCGAATAGAATTGAGTGGCACAGAAATTGAATCTTAGCAGAGTTTTGGCACGAATTTTGTGACAGTCCGTACAACATTAATTTCCGTACAGTTGTATGAATTTCTGGTTCAGAAATTGAGGAGCAAAGCTACAGGAATGTCCAGATAAGTTTGTGTAAATATCTGAATATGAATATGATGTAAAAGAATTTCTCAGAAACTCATAAA
>SNQJ01S0002364.1:76756-105506 GCA_010110895.2 Picea sitchensis
GTGAGGGTGAGTGAAGAGACACCAAATCTCAGCCACCCATCTAATCTAATATCAACCGTTAGATTAGAAAACTTCTCACCTTCCCTCATGAGGTTGATTAAGGCAAGTGGGTGCACCCATTCTTGGGTAAGTTAATGCAGCAGTAGTCTTGTTGAGAGAGCAAGAGACTCTTGGTGAGATGCCAAGAGAAAGGGAACTGAAGCATTCTTGTTGAGAGAACAAGAGAGAGCAAGAGAGAGGTCGAGCTGAAGAAAAGAGACAACAACAACAATTTCTGGGAGTATTGGCATGCATTCCAAGGTTGCCGAATAACATTGAGTGGCGTAGAAATTGAATCTTAGCAGATTTTTGGCACGAATTTCGTGACAGTCCATACAACATTAATTTCCGTACAGTTGTACGAATTTCTGGTTCAGAAATTGAGGAGCAAAGCTACAGGAATGTCCAGATAAGTTTGTGTAAATATCTGAAGATGAATATGATGTAAAAGAATTTCTCAGAAGCTCATAAATAATACAAATCCCTCTCTCACTGGTTTTCCCCTTGTGGGTTTTTCCAGGGTCGAAGTTAGACCGAAATTCTTTGTTTCTATATTTTCTGAGTTTTGCATATTGCTGATATTTTATTTCTGCGTTGAAAATGATGTTCATAATCCTCATGTTTCAGTTTTGAAATTTATTTTTTGTTAAGTTTTTATATGCTGAAACACCAGGCTGTAGCATATGCTGAAACACCAGGCTGTAGCATATGTTGAAACACAGTGCTGAGTCTTATGCTGAAACACCACTATGAGCAGATGCTGAAACACCAGGCTGTAGCATATGCTGAAACACAGTGCTGAGTCTTATGCTGAAACACCGCTGTGAGCAGATGCTGAAACACCAGGCTGTAGCATATGTTGAAACATAGTGCTGAGTCGTATGCTGAAACACCGCTGTGAGCAGATGCTGAAACACCAGGCTATAGTATATGCTGAAACACAGTGCTGAGTCATATGCTGAAACACCACTAAGTATATGCTGAAACAATAGGCTGTAACATATGCTGAAACAATGCTGAAACTGAGTTTGGCATTTAAATTTGACTGAAAAATCAGCGAGACTGAAACTGGGTTGGGATTTTGAAAAATTAACAGTAAATTCAATATCTAAAACTTAAGGAAAGCATCATGTTTTGGTGTGTTTTGTTCTAGATATAGGTGGATCTAGGGAGATCAGTTAGTGTCCGCACCTACCGATTAGTCTGATAACAAAATTGGCGACTCCACTGGGGATCAAATTGTTTCCTAGTTAGTCTATTTTCCCTTGCTTTGATTTCTTTTTTTCTGGTCTCTGAGTCTATGGGAGATCCATCCAAACTCTCTAGATCTGAAAGTTTACTCAAATTTAGTCCTTTTTAAAATTTTTGCTTGTTTACAGGCATTCTCGCACTGTACCCTTTAGTGGCCTATGAGAAACACCTGAGTTCGCACCCTAGTGTTAAGTCCAGTGCGAACCCCTCGCAGTCAACCTTTGTTTAGCCTGCGAGAATCTTTGATTCTTGCACTGTAATACACTGCCAGCCTGCGAACTTGTTTGTAAATATTTTTGGATTGGGTTTTTTCATTTTTTGATGCCCAGTTTTGCTTTGAACAACTGGATTGAACTTTTGGAGCCTATATTGATCTGTTTACAGTCTTCTTGACATTCTTTGAGTTGCTTTTATCCATCTTTGCTTTGTTTGGTTTTGAAGGATTAGTCTCTTGNAAGAATTTCTCAGAAGCTCATAAATAATACAAATCCCTCTCTCACTGGTTTTCCCCTTGTGGGTTTTTCCAGGGTCGAAGTTAGACCGAATATCTTTGTGTCTATATTTTCTGAGTTTTGCATATCGCTGATATTTTATTTCTGCGTTGAAAACGATGTTCATAATCCTCATGTTTCAGTTCTGAAATTTATTTTCTGTTAAGTTTTTTAAATGCTGAAACACCAGGCTGTAGCATATGCTGAAACACAGTGCTGAGTCTTATGCTGAAACACCGCTGTGAGCAGATGATGAAACACCAGGCTGTAGCATATGCTGAAACACAGTGCTGAGTCTTATGCTGAAACACCGCTGTGAGCAGATGCTGAAACACCAGGCTGTAGCATATGCTGAAACACAACGCTGAGTCTTATGCTGAAACATCGCTATGAGCAGATGCTGAAACACCAGGCTGTAGTATATGCTGAAACACAGTGCTGAGTCATATGCTGAAACACCACTGAGTATATGTTGAAACACTACGCTGTAACATATGCTGAAACTGAGTTTGGCATTTAAATTTGACTGAAAAATCAGTGAGACTGAAACTGGGTTGGGATTTTGAAAGAATTAACAATATCTAGGATGGAGTTAATCTTGGACGGGTCGACTAGCAAGTCGTCTTTGCATACGACATGGCCAGGAAATATACCAAAGGAAGTACAAACGATGTGCTTCTTCAAATTCAAAGAGATCTTCATTTGACAAAATCTATCCATCATTAGCTAGAGAGCTTGTATATGGCATTTTACTAGACTAAACATAGTCTAATTTTCCAAGTATACCTCAAGGAACTTATGGATAAACTTCTTGAATGTTGCTACTACTATCCGAGAAAACACTGTGGGGGGATTTTTTAACCTAAAGGGCATGACTATGTATGAAAAGGACCCCCATTCGGTTGCAAAGTTGGTTTTGGTGTGATATTCCTTTGTGATCTCAACTTGAAGATATCTGGAGAAACCATATGTTGGCACGCAATGGGAAAACTAGGGGTTAATCATTTATTACCAACAAAACCCTTATACATCGACCCTTTCAACATCACCTACAGAGCAAGTGAAGTCTCACTCGAGGCATCTAGAGGGGATGAAAGAACTAAGGTTCTACAATGATGAGGGGAAGTGAGGCATTCTTCATGTTCTTTCTACCATACACTCATGGGCTCAATTCCCCTTACTTGACAGTTACTTAACATCAAACATATTCTATGTGCGGTATTCTTCCACTTTAACATTCATTCAATTACTAGATACTTCAGTGTGCGACATTATAACATCATAATTACTAACACACTCATCATCATAATTAAGAATTATCATCATTGAACAATAACAATAAGCATCATAACATGCAAACACATCACAACACATTGGTTTTAACGTGGTTCACCCAACTTGGGCTACGTCCACAATGATTGGATTATTTTATTAGTCATTGATAATTCCCTTACAACTACGCATTGTTCTACAAAATATGCAATAGTAACATTACCCAAACCTTCCTAGCCATTATGTTGCAGTGAAAGATTAAGTCCTCAGTCATACCTCAGACTACTTCCAAAACTCATAATCCCTTACCAAAAAGCACAAATAACTTCGCCTCTATCCAACCCTTTAACCCAAAAACCATTTACATATTTATACATAAAAATAGGGCTAAGCCCATTACAAAAGTGGACAAAAATGTCCCAAAAACCCAATGGTCTATAATTTTTCCCCCTTTTGCACGTTGCTCTTTCACATATCCTTTTATCACGCACTTTGTCTGCTTAAACTATGCTCCTGTTGCGCGCTCTAGTTCATCTTCTAACTGCCTTTTATTCTTTGACTTCTTCTGGGGCAGATCTCAAAACTTAACCAAAATTCCTATCCAATAAACTCCCAACACTCACATGTGTCACGTATTGAGCCACTCTGGCCTTCTTCCATTGCGCCATGAATTTTTCAAAGGTCTCTTTCTCTGTCACAACCCTTTCCTTGACCTCTTTTTCCTTCTGAAAAAAAATTTCAACTGTGTTTGCAGTGACTTGAGTCTTCATCTTCTTGATGCCTTCATCAGTTGCGTGATTGATAATTCCTTGAGTTGAAGCTAAGTTCATTGTCAATTTGTATGCCTCCTCCTATTTTACTTCTATATGTTATGCGAGAGCCTGCTACTCCACCCTAAGTTGATTCATTTCTGAATACGACTTTTGGTTCTCATTCATAGCAGTTACCACCTCTGATTTCCTATTGTTCCTTATCCTCGCTGAGTTGTTCCCACACACCCATAGTCTCTGTATACAGTTGAGCACACTCTACTAATAGAGTCTTTAGATTGTCCACCGCTGTTGTCATGGTTTGCTTCCTTGTTTCCCTTTCTTCAAGTGGAGTGCTTGGTGTCATACACACTTCCATATGAATTTTTCATGCGCAGAAACCTTGAATGACTTCACTTATATTCGTGACTTGATATTCTACCGGTGCCTTCTTCTTTGTCTATGCCTCTAGGAGTTCTTGATATACTTTCTTGAATTCTTGTTGCATTCTCTCTACCTTTTTCGCGACCTCATTGCACTCTTGTTTAACTTTGTTGTAATCCATATATAATGAAACATTTTCTATTGTAACCTTTACTAACTCATTGGATGTATTCTCTATGCACACGTTCAAATCTTACATTGCACTCATTTGTAATTCCTACAAAACATATATTGGTATTTGTGATAGCACTAAGTCAATGTGACCTACTTCCCTGGCCTGTTCTTGTAGTTCTGTCGTGGGGAACTTGACTTCCCATGTTGCTAGCTTAATCAATATTTGTTATCCTATTACTGCTAAGGACTGGGAGATTGTTGGCCTTGCCTCTCTAGTCTAGGTAGTGCTTGTTGTTGTTTCCTCCTTCGTTTGTCACCCTGATGTGATATTTGATGCTTCTAATAATTGTTGCAATGTTTCCATCTATTTCTACATGCATCTATTCAACTCTTATTTTTGTTGTGTTTCACACTAAAACACGTCATCAATAACTTCTTTGACTTGGTCACCTATATTCTCCAAATAATCCTCTATCAAAGCATGGACAACCACTTCCTTAATGGATTTTCTCTTCAGTTATTGTTGTTTGGGTATCCTTGTCTCTGACTCTTTTCTCTCCTTGTTAGTGTGCATTGTTTTCTGTAGTGTTATGTATTTTGGTCCCTTCCTTCTATCCTGGTCATCTCTTTCTTCTTTCTCCTCATCAACCTCATATATTTTTGGGTTTTGTGTCTCTGATATCCTTGTCTCTACTGGTGGAATATTCCACTCATCGTTTAAATCAATCATAATGTTTCCCATCTCCTCTTCCATCAATCTATATTGTGTTGGAGACCATTATTGATCTGGGTCCTTCTTTGCTTGAATGTACATGTGTTGATTCCCTGTCTTGTATTCCTCAACTACCTATGGTGGTATGCATGGTGTCCTATTTTTGTTTTCCATGACAATTTCCTTGTAAATATAGAATGTGACATTACTATTCATCTGGAGCGCTTTATGTGTAATATACCAAAGGTTCTAGTAGCGTGCATCTAAACAAGGATTCTCCTGGACTCCCAAAAATCGACTGTCAATTGGCTCCCTCCAAGCCAATAGAGATATTATGATCAACAACTAAGAGTAGTGGAATTCATTCCCCTTATCTTGTGCTTCCTAGAAGTAAAAAAAAATATTCAACAAAAACGTTGCCCAGTTCATCTAGACACCCTCGACACATATTTTTGTTGTTTCTATGACCATTGTTGACACTTGATCTTTTCTGCACTTCCTCAACAATTCACAAGATAAGTCTTGCATCTCAAACCTTACCATTGGGTCACATATTCTATAAAGGTACATACCACTTTGTCCATGGATTGTATGGAATTTTTCTTTCATGTTCTCAGCGAGGGCTTTATCATTATTCTTATCAAACAATAACGATGTGAGATAATGATTCGAGATCCCGCCCCTATGAAGGAATACCTATAGTTTGCACTATTAAATAAATATCAATGGACACTAGCCTATTAAGCCACATGTATCCCCCATGTACACAACTTAGCAACATCTTTACACACACATTGATCTCTTGGATCTATTGAAAATGTGGTATATTGAATAGGTTTAAAAGACCTTCTTTATACAACCCCCTATCCCAAATCTATATCTCTATAACTATCATATGAGTCTCGGAACTAATGGAATTATTTATGAATTTGTTAGGTACTAGCTATGGAAAATTATTTTCATCGGTAATATCACGGTCTACATACTTCAACATGGGTATCATTCCAAGCATATCTCGTTCCACAATGACTCCCTCTGAAATCGGTGGCTCCACTAGTAGGTACTTTGCATCCTTCTGTAAGTTGAATTTTTTCGTTGATGGATTTCTCGGTGGGATATAATACGTGGGGAATATTTCTGGTGAGGATGAGACCCCCTGTGTCTCTTCTACTACTGGTGTCATTTTGGGTTGACCATGCGGTTTCTTCGATACAAATGTTGATGTTGATGTTGCCTTAGGTGCCATATTCCTCTGTGATTGGTGATTTGTAACTTTTTTCTCAAATTCAACTCTATAACTTTGGCTATGTATCTTGGGATCTAAAACATGTCTCTGTATGCAAAATTTAATGAAAAATAAACTTCCCTTGTCCCTTTGTGTTCTTTTATACTGCATTTCCAGTTGTAGCTTCCATTCGCTCCTAATATTTATGTCTAATCCACTAGTGGTTGGCATTCATTTCCTACTTTAATGCTCCATTACTCCATATCTCTAGTGAGTTCTCCATTTGATTCTGCAATCTATCATGATCTTTTGCATTTAATGTTATGTGGCACCACTGCTTCACCATCATGGTATCTCTTTACTGCACGTCTCGCCATGGATTATCTTAAATTCTTTTAGCTTTCATTTGTGCAATCTTGTCTCTCTGTGTGATATCTTCCTTTTGTGCAATATCTTTCTTTTGCATGATCTATTCCTTCGTCGGTGCATCCTTCTAATTAGTTTCTCTCTCATCTACGACAATTTCCTGCTTTACCTTCTAACCTATAATTCTACGACTCCTCAACTTTTGCCGTCTTCCCTTAACCCTTTTCTTTCTTTTTTCTATTTTACTTGATTTTTCTTTATTTTTTCATTTTTTCTTCCTATAGTACACTATGATACAAAGTATTTTGTGTAGCTCCTCTAGTGCATGGAAGAACGATCATGCTTATACAATTTCAGCAGAATCCCATTCACTAGTCCTTCCACAACTTGTCCATCCAATCGTTCTAACTGAACAACACCTGTGTCAGTCACATATATGATCATGTATGGCCCTAGCCAGTGCATCCTAAAATTTCCTGGGTGTTGTAAGAACTTACTGTCATAGAGTAGTGCTAGATCACCTATCTGGAATTTTTTATGCTTGATGTGTCTATCATGCCATGCCTTTTCACGTGCCTTTAGTACTTGTTGATGGAACCCTATAATAAATAGATCTTCCTCTAACACTAGTAACTGTGATAGTATTTTTTTATTGCGTCAGAATCCATAAGGTCTATCATCACAACAATGCGTAGACTTGGTGTAAGGAAATCCATGGTCATGACTACTTCCTGACCATATTCCAATTTAAATGGTGTTTGTCCTATCAATTTCTTGTATGTAGTTTTATAAGCCCATAACACTGCAAGGATTCTTAAGTCCCAATCATCCTATCCTATGTTGCAAACCTTGGTCAATTCCTTCTCTTGTATCTTATTGAAGGCCTCCACAATTCCATTTGCTTGCGGGTGATATGGAGTGCTCTTTTGATGTTGTATTTGGAACTCTTTTGTTAATGCTACAATTGTCTTGTTCAAAATGTGAGTCCCTTGATAGATCGTAAGTAATTTAGGAAACCCAAAACTTGTAACTATATTCTCAAACAAGAATTGCATAGTTGTCTCTGCGCTACAATCTGTAACTAGCTCTGCCTCTACCCATCTTGTCAGGTAAACTGTCGTAGTAATTATGTGCCTAACTCCCATTCTCCTTGCTGGTGGATTAATTAATCCAGAAAAATCTACTGTTTATTTTTCAAATTCCTACAAGGTAACTTGCATATTCAAAGGCATCTCATCCCTTCACAATAGTCTTCCTATTCCTTGGAAAATGTTGTAGCTCTTAAAATATTCCTTTCCATCCTTATGGAGGGTAGGGCACCATAGCCCTATGCATAAGATCTTCTACGTTGTCTCCTTTCCCGCATAATGTCCTCCTACAATTCCATCATGTGACTCTGTTAGAATCATTGTTATTTCATGTTCTAGTACACATCTTCGTAGTATCCCATCTACGCCCAACTTGTTAATTTTTTTTTCGATCAATTAATAATATGTTTATTTGACCACTAGATGCTTCTTCTATGCTACGGTCATATTGGATGGAGCCACTCCTATGCTCAAATATTGGACAATTTTTGTAAAATGGTGATCTACCATTTTAAATGAGAATAAATGTTCATATGGTAAATTATCATCTAGGTTCCTTGCATATTCTCCTGTCAGTATCCATGACAAATGGTCTGTTCCTGCATTCAGTTTCCCTGGCTTCACAATAACTTCAAAATCATACTCTTCAAACAACAATATCCATTTTCATATTCTCCTCCCCAAATAGTTTCCGAACTTTTGCAAGGCATAAACCATTGCTAAGCCTTCCATTTCTGTTGTCATGTAATTATTCTCAGCTGTTGAGAAATTCCTGCTAGCAAAAGAAATTGGATGATCTAACTCTCCCTATCTTGGTTGGGATAACACTCTGTTAGCTTCTTTCTTCAATAACTTCTCCATTGGAGTTGTAATATGTGCATAAGCTTTAATACATTTCCCGTAATATCCAGTATGACCCAACATTGTTCTCAACTAACTCACTGATTCAGGCAGTGGAAAATTAACAATTACTGCTATCTTGGCAGGATCAACTAACAATCCCTGCTTGCATACCACATTACCTAACAGTATCCCAAATGGTGCGTAGAAAATACATTTCTTCAAATTTAATGAAATCTGATATTTTCTGCATCTATCAAGAATCAACCTTAGATTTTCTATGTGATATTTCAATAGGCTAAAGACAGTCGATTCATCTAAGTACAATTCAAGAAACTTATGAATAAACTCCTTAAAGATTGTGACAACTACTCTAGAAAACATAGTAGGTGCATTCTTTAACCCAAACGACATCACTATGTACTGATAGCTTCCCCATTCTATCACAAATTTCATCTTATGTATGTATTCTAGTGCAATCTTTGTCTGATGGTGTCCTGAAAATCCATTGGCGGACGATTAGGCCTCTTTCCCTCCTACATTTTCTAATACTTCATTTGTAAAGGGGATCGGAAATGGGTCATGAAAAAAAACATCATTCAACTTCCTTAGGTCTACATAAATTCTAATACCCCATGTTTTCTTATCTTGAACCACCATTGGACTTATCCATTCGAACTTTGTGACGGGTTCAATAATACTAGCTTCTATCATTATGTCAATCTCTACTTTCACTTTTTCCTTGTACTTTGGATTCAACCTATAAGGTCTCTTTCTTACTGGCTTCACATATGGTTTTAAATGGATATTCAACTTGGCTAATTCTCCAACGATTCCCTTCATCTATGAAAAGGTTGTCAAAAAAATATCTTGATACTTGCGTAATAGGTTTGCAATCTTTTCCAAACTCTCATTGTTCCAATAATCACCAATGTTTGCAAAATTCAGTTTCTCCCTCATGCCAATGTTCACTTTGCGCACTCTTAATGGATTCACATATGCATTGGACTCAAGTCTTGGACCTACTACATCATGCTCCCCTTTATTCTCTGGTACCTATACATTTCTTGGGTCTTCTTCTTCTTGTTCTTCCGCGGTAACATTATAACATTCTAATAGTTCATGAACTATCATAGAATCTCTATGTGCACTACATGTAGGTAATATTTCTACTTGACCTTCTTCCTTAAAAATATTTCCTCTAATGACTTCTAAAGATACATCTACTAAAGGTGACCCAACTTCAAAATTAAATGTTACCTTAAAGTTTCGGGTGAGCTCTCCTTAGTCTGTTGTCCCTCTGTGCACTTCTAGCTCTAAATACCAGTTTCTGGGGACTATCTCTAGTTTATATATGAACCTATGCATCCATTCTTTCTTTGGCACACGCCTCCAAGTTGTAATACATCATGCAACGTGGTCCTTCGGATCACTCATCCTCATATACTTGTGCATTATATATTTTGGTCCAAACCTGATCTGCATCATCCTTTTACAATGTTGCCAATCCTTTATCCCTTCCTTGTGGTTTTTCGACCATCTCGTTGGAGTTTCTCTCAATGCAACATCTAATGTTAACAACCTTTGTGGTTTAAGTATCTATAGCTCAAATTCATTGAAAAAAGAACTTACCTCAGTTAATCCCTCAAACTTTGGTGTATCACGTACCTCTGTTCTAATCCAGTGCAAAGAGTGAGTAATGTGAGCACACCTTCTCGTCGACTCTTCATGCAACCGATGCTACCAATGTTCAAGTCCTTCCTCCATGTTTGATGCACAAGAGCTTATTCTTCTCCAACTAATTGCACCATCTGCAATGGGATTCATGTAATCATCCATGTGCGTTGTCATATTATACAAGTTATCAATTTCCTTACTCGCGGGCTCCACATATCTTGTTTCCTCCATAGGGTCTAATGGGTGCAATGATCGTTAATCCTCCTCCTTCAAAACTCATCTCTCTTTTCTTCAAGTTAATAATCTCCTGATTGTCGAAGGCCCAATCTAGTCCAAGTAAATATAGGTATGGCTAATTATTATCCATGATATCAATAACCTCAAAGTCAGCTACAATGCACACTCCATCTATATTGACAAGTACACCCACCATTCTCTTGATTGGTATTATCTTATGTTGGTTATCCAACCTCAACTGAATAATTGACCAAACTAGATTCAGTTTCCCCATCATCTCTCACATCTATCTTGGAAGGACATTGAAATCTTATCCTAAATCTAAGATGACATTGTCCATGTCATATTCTCCTATCTACGCACTTAATCTGAACTCTATGTTTGTCTTGTTTTTGTGCAAGACTTGGTTCACTTCTTTTTTCATTGTAGGTACTTATTTGTCTTGTGTACACTGATCAATCATTCTATGGAGTGAATTTAGTGTTGTTTCATCATGCATCAACTCTAGACAACTCTTTAAAAAGTATTTTAAAGTGTTTACCTTTTCGACTGGCCTTTCTAGAATAGTGTGATCATAAACTAACGACATATCATATATTGGTGGTGTCTTTGACGTTGATGTTATCTAGTCCGGTCCTAATATCTCCTTCCTTGCTTCCTGATAAGTTTCTTTTTCTTTCTGTGGATTGAATGTTGGAATGGGATCAACTACTTTCCTGATCCATTGTTTAACTCCCTTTCCCTTCTTTGTCACATCTGATCCAGTTCTCGTCCTACCACATGTAACATCTGCTACTCTGGGTTGATCATCACATTCCTCGGCAGCTATCATCTGCAGGTTCCGGTTCTGATTCTGATGTTGATTTTTATGCTAGTTATAGTTCCCTCTTTCCTAACACTTTACTATCAATTGAGGACAGTACTATATCTTATGGTCCAAGGATCTGCAATATGTGCACGTCATGAAAGGGTTCGGTTAATCTCTCACTAAATTTCCTCGTTGATTGCATTTATAACAAATTATCGATCCTCTGCCTCCTCGACCAAATCCTTCACATCCTCAACCTCTACCAAATCCTCCACATCCACCTTAATTAAAGCCTCTTGGAGTGTTTTACTACAAAAGTCCTTCTTCTGTTGTGACATTTTCTTCCTAGATTCGATACACATCTGAAGTGCAATGCCTCATTAAGTCAAATGTGCGACAATATTTTCCATCCTGTCCTATAGATTTGAAAAAATTACAGAATAAATCTATTGGCGTACTCTGATACTTATGTAGTAAGGGACAAACAGTCAGATGATGTCCCAATGTATTACATATCTCGCAAAAATCTACCACACCTACCAATGGGTTTGGTGCTCCTGTGGCAATATACTTCATGAATTCTAAACATTCTTCCTTTCGATGGCCTTCTATCTTACATGTTATACACCAAAGTTTTTCACACTTTTCCTTTTCCTTCGTTATATCTGATAATTGAATTCTTAGCACAACTAACTTTTATTGTATCTATTCCATACATGTTCCATCTCCTATAGGAGATGCTTCCAATTTCATCATGATTTCCAACGCTTTTGGTTATGACGTGACCAATTGTTGTGTTAACAGAAAGAGAATATGCGACAATAGACCTACAATATACCATTCTTGGTGCTACTCGTCAGGAATATAGAAGGTTAATTGACCCATCACATATTTAAATCTATGTCCATAATCCCACACTATCTCATTCTACACTTGCTTAATTTATTTTAGATATACTGAGATTCAAATTTCATCTTTCTGAATTTCTTTAGCAATGCTTGTCCAATCTATTCCAAAGTTCTTGAATATTCGGCAGGTGTAGCTATGTGATACTTCATATACCATAGTATCGCAAACCCCCAAACCCTCAGGTCGAGGTTCGCACAAGATCATTCTAATATGCCCTTTGAGTCTAATTGACTCTTTGGTTTCCCCTCGAGAAATACCCTTCACACACAACAATGTATCCACAGGTCCTTATGAATTGATCCTACTTGAACAAGCACTAGGCACCAACTCAAATATTTCGATCAAACAATATGATCACACCTTTCACAACTTCAAAACTTCAGATTTCACGATTTCGCGATTTCTCCTTTCAGGTTTCTCGACTCTCCAACTACCAAAAACTGAAATGTCAATTCACCGAAACTGTTATTGCGTTTCGCGATTTCGGAAATCTCGGAACAAAGAATCTCGATCCCTTGTCCTCGAAAATGCCAAAATGCCAAATTACGACACGTTAGCAAATGCTGGCCCCACAACATAACTTTCCTCCTTTTCGAGACTTCGGACTTCGCGATTTCGCGAATCCTGATGCGAATCCCTCAGGTCTCTAAACCCTGAACCCAAAAATAGTCAACAAAGATTTGACTCTGCCTTTTTGACAAGGACATGCCACCCGTCCACTCAACCACTTCCTATCTCTGACGTAGACTCCTGCCACTTGTCACTCTTTCGGGTTTTAGGGACTTTCTCTCCCAAAGCGTTGTCTCCTCTGTCTCCCGACTCTCGAAATGCCCAAATCCTGAAACTCCACATCAGTTCTTGTCGCAACTCATGACTTTGGGACTTTCGTTTCACTATGCTCAACTCCTTGTCGTTAGGATCCCCGAAATGTCGAAATGATCTGAAGGTTGGTGAAAATCACGATCAACAATCCACGTTGATTCTGGATTCTAGAGTGGAAAGATTTCTCGCCTCTAACCACCCTACAACTTCCCTAAATCCTATGGTCCCCATGATTTTGGAAATTCTCCGTAGAGAATTTCGACCATTCGTTGCTTCTTGATAACTCCTGCGAAAATAACTGAAGTTCTTCCACTGGAACTCAACTTCCTGCAAAGTGACTTCGCTTCATCTTCCTTTGAAGTATTTCGAAGGCACTAACCCTCCTGAGCTTTCTTCACAACCTCAAGTCTTCAAAAAGACTCCTGCACGCACTCCTTGCGACAACCTTCAAATACCTCTTCATATTTGATTCCTTCGACTCTGTGCGCTCCCTTTGCGATAGAAGTCCTTCAACTCTCTCCTTGGTTGATAAGTTCCAAACTTTCAACCAGCTTGCACACACCTTGCACATCTTTGGTGCTTCACCTGCACTTCTGGGGAATTGAGAACAACGTTATCTCACCTGAGCTTCCAAAGATAAAACTCTGAACCTTGTCAACGCACTCCTTGCAGACGACTTCACTGCACTCCTTGCAGGAACTTCTCACTCAGGTTGAGAAACAATTGAAACTCATTCTCTCTCTCTCTCTCTCAGACTTCAAACATTCAACATGAAATCATACATTCACACAATATTAAAAAAAATTCATAACAGAGAGAATAAACAACCATGAGCATACCATTCAACATGTATACACATAAAGCATCATAACACCATGAGTCTGAATCAAATCTCTTTTGATTAATTCAAACTTCTGTACATGGGTTCTTCTCTTACACAACTCTCTGCTTCTTCTCTATGCTCAATGATACAATTGACAACATTACAATGATACAAAGGTGAGGGTGTCTATAGTCGGTTTTCCCTCCTATGCTCTAAAATGTCTAATCTTCATTCAAATCTACCTACTTTATTTAACTACTCATAAATGCCTCTACCTACTATAGATCAGAGAAAATCGCTCATGATCTGTTTACAATATACAAGTGTGCTTCCTCTTAACTATTACATTTAATATTTGTGCATTTGAACTTTCAAAAGCACTTTCAACATGTGCAAAATGCATTGGCACTTGTCCGAGTTGTGTTTCGCCTCTGCGCTCGCTTGTTGCTGGTGATGCTCCTACATCATTACTCACTCACTTGAAAATTTTCATGGACTCCTGTTCATGAGCTCTTGCATGGTCTGTCCATGCTTCTGAATTTCTGCTTCATTTTCGCAGTTGACATCTTCAACTAGATGTCCCTTCCATTTGACCAAGTACTCAAAATACTCTTACCTCCTGGTCTTCTTGCTGACTCTCTTGTCAAGTATACTTTCCATCTGTGGCTTTTCAGATACAGACATTTGTTTAGTCCACTGAACCTCTGTTTGTTCATTGTCTACTCCTACTTCTCCAGCTCTGTAAGGGTACAAATCTCAGATATTGAATATCTGTGAAATTTTGATCCCATCGGGTAATTCAATCTCATATGCGTTTGCCCCAAACTTCTTCAAGACCCTGAATGGTCCAATCTTCTTCATTTTCAGTTTGTTATATGTTCCCCTTGGGAACCTCTCCTTCAGATGTGCAAGAATCAGATCACCAACTTCAAATTGAAGTTCTCGTCTGTGTTGATCTGCTCGATGCTTATACTCTTGACTTGAATTCTGCAAACGTTCCTTCACTTGGCTGTGAAGTTCCTTCATTGCTTCTAAAAAATCATATGCACTAGCACTTCTGAACTCATTTTGTTCTAAATCTTTCAATTCATAAACTCCTCTTGGATACATTCCATATATAATTTGAAATGGACTCTCCCTTGTGCTTCTGTTAATTGAATCATTATAAGAAAACTCTACCCGTGGAAGAATGTGATCCCACTGACTGTGGTTTTCAGTCACTAGGCTTCTCAACAAATATACCAAGATTTTGTTTACAACTTCTGTCTACCCATCCGTCTGAGGATGATATGATGAGCTGAATGAAAAACTTGTCCCCAGGTTCTTCCATAAAATCCTCTAGAAATGTCCCACGAACTTGGTGTCTTGATCAGAAACAATGCTCCTGGGTAAGCCGTGAAGTCTGACAACTTCTTTGAAAAACAGGTTCGTAATATGAGTTACGTCGTTGGTTTTCTGGCATGGTATGAAATGTGCCATCTTTGAAAATCTGTCTACCACCACAAATATTGAATCAAATCCTCTTTGCATTCTTGGCAGCCCTAATACCAAATCCATGCTCACTACATCCCACGACCTTTCTGTTATGGGTAATGCCTGATACAACCTTGTGTTCTACTTTCTTCCCTTTGTGTGCTGACAAATTCTACATCTGTCCACAAATCATTTTACATCTGTCCTCATCCATGGCCAAAAATATGAGCCACTTAATTTCGAGAATGTTTTTTCATGAACGAAATGTCCGACCAATCCTCCACTATGTTTTTCTTTCAACAGATTCTCCCTCATGGAGCATTTTGGAATACATAATTGATTGCCCCTCAATAATAATCCATCCTGGATCATATATTCGGTCCACTGGCTTCAGATGCCTCATACGCCTCTTTAAAATCTGGATCATCTCTGTACATGTCCTTAAGGTTATAAAAACCCAATGTTTTGACTTTGAACTCCTGCATAAGCAAACATTTCCTGCTCAAAGCATCAACAACTTTGTTAGCAGTTCCAGAAATATTCTTAATTACACAAGTAAAATTCTTCATGTATTCAACCCATTTTTCATGCTTCTGGTTCAACTTCTCTTGTTGAGTCACAAATTGCAAAGCATGGTTATTGCTGTACAAAAAAAACTCTTTAGGGACCAAATAGTGCCTCCATTTCTTCAGCGCTTGTATGAATGCATAGAATTCTTTGTCATACGTTGAGTACTTAATCTTCACCTCATTCAGTTTCTCATTGAAGCATGCAATCGGTCTGTCGTCTTGGCTCAAGACTGCTCCAATTAAAAATCCACTAGCATCACATCTGACCTGAAACGTCTTACTGAAATCTGGCAACACCAGAATTGGCTGTTCAATAATCTTCCTCTTCAATAGATTGAAATTTTTCTCTACTTCCTTTGTCCAGTGAAAAGACTTATGTCATTTCTTCACCGTGTCCATCATTGGTGTGCTAATTCCACTAAACTTTCTGATAAACTTCCTGTAGAAACTAGCCAATCCATGGAAGCTTCGAACTTCAAATATACTCTTCGGCGATGACCAATTCTTAATCACCTCCACTTTATTTGGATCCATTTTTAGCTTATCTGCAGGGATAACAAAACCCAAATAAATGAGTTATGTCCTCATAAATGATGATTTCTTCACATTTATCAACAACTTCTCTCGCTGTAACCTCCTCATCACTGTAGCCAAATGCTTCAAGTGTTCTATTTTCGTCCTGCTAAAAATCAATATATCGTCAAGATATACAATGACGAATTTTCCTATGAAATCCTTCAAGACTTCATTCATCAATCTCATGAAAGTACTAGGTGCATTTGTTAAGCCAAACATCATAACAAGCCATTCATACAACCCTTCATTCATCTTGAATGTTGTCTTCCATTCATCACCTTCTCTCATCCGAATTTGATGATATCCACTTTTCAAATCAAACTTTGAAAAAAAAAAGTTCTCCACTCAAGAAGTCCATCAAATCATCCATCCTTGGTAATGTAAATTTGTATCTGATGGTAATCTTATTGATCACTCTTGAGTCTGTACACATTCTCCAGCCTCCATCTTTCTTTGGGTTGAGCACTGTTGGAACAACACATGGACTCAAGATCTCTCTAACCAATCCTTTGTCCATTAAGTCCTGGACTTGTCTCTTGACCTCTTCATTCTCTTGCGGCATCAATCTATATGATGCTTTGTTTGGTAAACTAGCTCCAGTTATAAAATCAATATGATGACTTATACTTCTGATTGGTGGCAACGAACAAGGTAGTTCGTCCACTACTATATCAGCAAATTCTTCCAGTAGCTGCTGGATTTCCTCTGGTAACTCATCCACTCTTGTACTGGTCAAGACAATTCTAGGCTTCCTGACCACAATAAATTGTGTATCTTCCTTCTTCTTAACCTCCTTAAGAAGTTCCTTCCCACTCATGAGAAGTACAATGTTGCTTACTTTTGGCTTCACTTCTTTATCCTTAATTGGCAACAACATGTGAGTTCTCCCATTCTTCTCCAGGGTGTATGTGTTCATTCTCCCATCATGAATCACATTTCTGTCATATTTCCATGGTCTACCCAGCAATAGATGACAAACATCCATGGGAATAACATCAGATAGTACTTCATCCTTATATCCTCCTATTTTAAATTCAACTAAACATTGTTTAGTGACATTTACTTGATGTCCTTTTTGTAGCCACGAAACTCTATATGGGCTTGGATGTTCAATAGTCTCCAGCTCCATATTTTCTACCATCTCTGTAGAAACGAGATTATCTGTGCTACCACTGTCCACGATGACTTTGAATACATTGTCTTTCGTCTTGCAAGCAGTCTGAAAAAGTCTATTCCTTTGGGCTGGGTTCTCTGCCTCCTTCTCTAGCGTTAAGAGAACTTTCCTCATCATCAATGATATTCCTCCCTCAACATCTTCTACCTCAACATTTTGTCTTTGTTCTTCGGCAATGTGAGTCTCACCACCTTCTTTCTTTCTATCTGGACACTCATAAGACTTATGTCCATTTTTCCCATAGTGAAATCATTTCACTTCACCACCTCGACCTCTTCCTCTTCCTCTGGCTCGAGGAAAAGTATTTCCATAGGCATACTGGCCTCTCTGTGAGCTTCCACCTCTCTCAGTTTGAGTTTGAGGTTTCTTCCACTCTTCTTTAGGTTTCTGATTCCTCTCTTGGGCAATTGTCTTGCCTCTGGGATGACTTCTGTCTTGGCCTCTTTGATCTTGCTTTTGGCTCATCTTCTCTTCAGATTCAGAGCCATATGATAATCATCTTATATAGTCCGAATGATCGTCATGCTCATCTCATATTGGATGTCATATATCAGACCATTCATATATCTAGCAACCTTTTCATCATCACTTTGTTGATGACCTTTTCTGATGTTTAGTTTGTAGAACTCCTCAGTGTATTCCTTCACTGACATCAACTTCTGTCTCAAGTTCTGCATCCTACGAAACATAGTAATTTGATAATCCTTGGGTATGATTTTTTCCTTCATCTTTGCAACCATTCTATCCCAACTCTTGATTTTCTGCTTGCCTTTGCAACGTCTGTTATCTTGCAGTTCATCCCACCACAATGTTGCATGTCCTTTAAGTCTTGTGACAACATGTTTGACCTTCTTGTCTTCCTCGACATCTTCATAGTCAAAATACTTATCCAGAGCTCTAATCCAGTCTAGAAGCTCTTCAACATCCAGGTTTCCTTCATATACTGAAATGCCCATTTTTTCTCTAGCACCTATCCTTGCGACAACCCTGAACATGCATTTGTCTACAACATCTTCGACTATGACTTCTTCTCCATGTCTAGATTCATTCTCACTGTCAGCCTCACTAATATCCCCAGTGTCAACTGTGTGCCTCTGTGTTGTCTCCATGGCATCAAGCCTGGCACGTAGTTCACACATTTCCCTTTCCACTGCTAGATCAGGCATTTCCATTGGCCTATATCTTCTTCTCGGTGGCATGGCTATAAATTATTTTTCCCTTCTATGCTATAGAAAGAAAAGACTCTTTCTGAGCTCTTCTGATATCACAACTGATGTATACCAGAGTACTCTTCTCCTCCTCACTTCCCTGTCTGAAATATACAAATAGAGTCAAGCTCTGATACCACAACTGTCGCAGACCCCCAAACCCTCAGGTCGAGGTCCACACAGGATCGTTCTAATCTACCCTTTGAGTCTAATTAACTCTTTGGTTTCCTCTCGGGAAATACCCTTCACATACAACAATGTATCCATAGGTCCTTATGAATTGAGCCCGCTTGAACAAGCACTAGGCACCAACTCAAATCTTCCAATCAAACAATATGATCACACCTTTCGCAACTTTGAAACTTTGGATTTCGCGATTTCACAATTTATCCTTCCGAGTTTCTCGACTCTCCAACTTGCGAAACCTAAAATGCTGATTCACTGAAATTGTTATCGCGTTTCGCGATTTCGAGAATCTCAGAACAAAGAATACTGATCCCTTGTCCTTGGAAATGATGAAATGCCAAATTCTAACATGTTAACAAATGTTGGCCCCACAACATAACTTTTTGCATTTTTGGGACTTCAGACTTCACGATTTCGTGAATCCTGATGCAAAGCTCTCGGGTCTCCAAACTCTAAACCCTGAAATAGTCAACAAAGATTTGACTCCATCTTTTTGACGAGGACACACCACTTGTCCACTCAACCACTTCCTGTCTCTGACATAGACTCCTTCCACTTGTCACTCTTTCGGGATTTCGGGACTTTCACTCCCAAAGCGTTGTCTCCTCCATCTCCTGACTTCTGAAATGCAAAAATCTTGAAACTCCATGTCAGTTCTTGTTGCAATTCACGACTTCGGGACTTTCATTTCACAGTGCTCAACTCCTTGTCGTTAGGATCCCCGAAATGCTGAAATGATCTGACGACTGGTGCAAATCACGATCAACTGTCCACGTTGATTCTGGATCTTAGAGTGGAAATCTTGCTCACCTCTGACCACCCTGCAACTTCCCTAAATCCTACGGTCCCTGTGATTTTGGGAATTCTCCACAGTGAATTTCAACCATTTGTTTCTTCTTGATAACTCCTGCGAAAATAACCAAAGTTCTTCCACTGGAACTCAACTTCCTTCAAAATGACTTTTCTTCATCTTCCTTTGAAGTATTTCAAAGGCACTAACCCTCCTGATCTTTCTTCACAACCTCGAGTCTTCAAAAAGACTCCTGCACGCACTCCTTGTGACAACCTTCAAATACCTCTGCGTATTTGATTTCTTCGACTCTGTGCGCTCCCTTTGCGACAACAGTCCTTCAACTCTCTCCTTGGTTGATAAGTTCCAAACTTTCAACCAGCCTGTGCACACCTTGCACAACTTTGGTGCTTCACCTTCGGTTCTGCGGAATTGAGAACAACTCTATCTCACCTGAGCTTCCAGAGATAAAACTCTGAACCTTGTCAATGCACTCCTTGCGGACGACTTCACTGCACTCCTTGTAGGAACTTCTCACTCAGGTTGAGAAACAATTGAAACTCATTCTCTCTCTCTCTCAGACCTCAAACATTCAACATGAAATCATACATTCACACAATATTAAAGCAAATGCATAACAGAGAGAATAAACAACCATGAGCATACCATTTAGCATGTATACACAGAAAGCATCATAACACCATGAGTTTGAATCAAAGTTCTTTTCATTAATTCAAACTTTTGTACATGGGTTCTTCTCTTACACAATTCTCTGCTTCTTCTCTATGCTCAATGATACAATTGACAACATTATAATGATACAAAGGTGAGGGTGTCTATAGTCAATTTTCCCTCCTACGCTCTAAAATGTCTAATCTTCATTCAAATATACCTACTTTCTTTAACTACTCATAAATGCCTCTACCTACTACAGATGATAGAAAATCACTCATGATCTATTTACAATATACAAGTGCTCTTCCTCTTAACTATTACATTTAATATTTACGCATTTGAACTTTCAAAAGCACTTTCAACATGTGCAAAATGTGTTGGAACTTGTCCCAGCTGTCTTCCGCCTCTACGCTCGCTTGCTGCTGGCGATGCTCCTGCATCACATAGCAGCGCATGACATAGGAATGTCATGTCAAAACGCACAATATTCTTCGCCTCATATTGGACATTCTTCACAGTCCATGTTGTGTCACATAAAAATAAATGTTTCTCAGGGTCCTCTGAACTCGCTCCATGAAAATCAAGCATTCTTAGTATATGATCTATCCCTGCCATTGTAATTGGTCTTGTACTTACCCTTGGTGATGCTGACTAACTCCTATTAGTTTCAATATTTCCACTATTATGACTATTGCTTTGACTTCCTCCATTCACTCCCATTTCTCTTGAACAAGTCTTGATTCTTGCTTAAATTCTTAGTGACACACATGGGGTCATGGGTTTGACACAGATTCCGATATGAGATGGACTTCCTTCTTCTGCTAGATAGTATTGAGGATCTCTTTATTTTATTTTTCTTTCTTTGTACGATGTGATATGAAGTACTGTACAGGGGTCACTTTCCGCAAATTCTTTGTGATGCTCTTCTTTCCCAGCCATAGTATCCCTCTTACTATATCTAAACCTTTTCATGTAGCGCAGTACTCCAAAATCTACATCTGAATCAACACCCTCTTCTCTCGATATCCTCATTCCATCTAATCTATACTCATTCTTTCCATTCTCTGACCATCCTTTGGTCATCCCCCAGTTCCTGTAATATTCCAGATATAAAAAAGTATGCAGAACATAAATAAATAGCTAAAAATGGTAGATGAACAACAATATAACCAGAACATCACCACAATAATACCAAAATCATACCACAATAACACCAGAAAGAGACCTTTTATTAATGAGATAATGGTCACTTTCCTCTTCGAGGGGGAAACCTCCAGCAGGGAAGAGCTCTATTACAATAATATCCAAGACAAAAGTTCTCATATCCTTGAATCCTATTTATACTAAATATATCTATTAAAAGAACCATCTAGAGGAAGATCCTTCTAGAAGCGAAAGATTCTATTAGGTCTTCTTACATTGGACTTATTCTTACTTGTTGCTAGGCATTATTAATATTGACCTTTATTACATGGAAATATATTATTATACCTACGTGAGGGGTTAGGTCCCTAACATGTCCTCCCCCTTAAAAACAAACATGTCCTCAAGTCTTGATATGGGGAAATTGTTGCAGAATGGTAGCTGGTTCCCAAGTGGCATCTTCTGGAGTTGTATATTTACACTGGACTAACACTTCCTTGACGGTTCTTTGACGCAGACGACGCTCACGCTGGTCCAAAACTGCTTGTGGTTGTAGCCAAATGGAGCCTTCTTCATCCAACTCAAGAACATTGGTTTGAGTTTGGAACTTAGTTCCAATCACCTTCTTTAAGGAGGAAACAAGAAACACATGATGGAGCTTAGAATGAATGGGAAAATATAATTGATAGGCCACTTGTCCCACATGCTTGAGAATGGTATAAGGACCATAAAATTTGGGTGCCAATTTCTAAAAATGGTCATCCTTCAGGGAATTTTTCTTGTAGGGTTGCAGTCGAAGAAAAACTTGATCCCCTTCTGCAACTTGATGTTCATAGCGACCTTGATCTACTTGTTTTTTCATGTGATTTTGGGCCATGACCAAATTCTCTTTGAGGGTACGGAGAATAGTCTATCTAACTGTAAGTGTTTGGTCAACCACTTGTTCCTTCGAGACACCTAGAAATATGAGAGAAATGAAGATGGAATTTTTCCATATACCGCTTCAAAAGGAGTCATGCAGGTAGTTGTATGGTACAAAGTGTTGTACCACCATTCAACTAGTGGTAACCATTGAGCCAACTGATTTTGTCTTTGCGATGCAAAACACCTCAAATATGTTTCCTAACACTTTTTGACAATTTCAGTTTGACCATCAGTCTGGGGATGATAAGTTGTGCTGAGATGCAATTGGGTGCCTTGTAGCTTGAACATTTCTTTCCAAATATTGTTGGTGAAAATTAGGTTGCGATCAGAAACAATAGAATGTTGCATGCCATGAAGCTTGAAGACCTGATCCATGAAATGCTGAACCACAGTGGATGTGGTAAATGGGTGTTGAATAGCACATAAATGAGCATACTTGGAAATACGATCAACTAACACCATGATGACTTATTTATTTCCCAATTTAGGTAATACTACTGTTAGCAACAATTGTGGTATCGGGGAACAAAGGTTTGCAGGATTGCACGATAAGTGCCCAAGCGCAGCACACAGAAGAAATCTGCTTGGGGCCCAATTCAAACAAGCGAGCCTGATCATGGACATGAGCAGTGGCAAAAGCTCCACAGGAGGGCCTCATCGGGAATCAGGATATCGAAGATCCCAGGAGCGAGAGTTTTGTGCATTTCAGAGTCGCGGTACGCGATTTCCCGATCGGTGGGGAACAACTGTCAATCGTGGAGGATAGGTGGAAGGCTTTCGAGACGAGGAGCGGACCGTTGACAGGTCAACGACCATGAGCCATCGGGGATCGGGGAATCGGGAGTCCAGGGGACGCATGCTCATTGACATTGCAAACCGCGAAACCCCGATGGAGAGTATGGTCGAGGACATGTGGTACTGGTCACTTGGACCAGGGTGTAGTCGAAGGGCTAGCACAAAAGGCGCATCGGCAATCAGAAAATCGTGAGTCCCATGGACACAAACACCGTGTCATTGTGATCGCTGAAACTCTGATGGGGGGTTTGGCTATGGTCGCACGGAGACAGGTCATATGGATCGTGTTCTAGCCGGTAGGGGATAGCTCCTAGGAGGAGGAGCTCATCACACATCGGGATATCGGAGATCCCAGAGGCAAGGAGTTCGTGCATCTCGAACTCGCGAATCCCGAATCCCCGAAACCCCGAAACCCCGAAACCTCATCACATACCTATCCCTTGCCGCCACGTCATATCCCCGTGTCATGCCAACCAAAGTTTCTTCCCGACCCCTGTGTTCCCTCCACCTGGCTTGTACACTTTGAAGCCCACGAATTCTTCCACTTTCATTTTCCCTATTGTTCTCCCTCCGCCACATCCATCGGTATGGCCTCTCCTCATCCCATCTCCACACCGAGCATGTCAAACCACCCCTGTCTGATCACCGTCTATTCACCACTTCGTGTCAAGTCCTCCAGTCATCACGACGACCTCCACGTCCACCCGCTAGTCTTACCATGATTTCTCCAAACAGATCCAAATGGCAGAATGAGAAGGCCTCCATGTCCTGTAGGTACAGAGTTGACCAGGACCTTTCCTGATCCCAATAAAGCAGTTATTGCAGTAGTTTATGGTGGTTGGACATCGTTTCCACCATAAATGGAAAGTCCAAAAAATGACTGTAAGCTTGTCAATTCATTCACAGGTCCTTTTGGAGCGCGATTGCATCTAACTGAAGTTCACGACTGTCCAGAGACTGCAGGCGCAGTAAACATGCAGACGTAATGTCTTCAATGCGATGTCTCCAATTGGATTCTATGGTTTTGCTCTAAGTATTTAGGGGAGTTTTCTCACATTTTGTAGGTATCGATGGTTGAGCTGAGCTCCCGATTGTAAAGTTTTAATGAAACATTGTTGCTCTAGTTATGTATGAACTTTTGAGACTTCTTGCCTTATGAATGCTAGTTTCTTTCATGTCTTTGTTTATACTGTGTTAGAGCAGCTCGGAATTGGAGGATCCAGTCGAGCGGTAGCTATTATAGGATGAGGTTGTAATGGATCAATGTAATAGTTGAACTGTCTCTAATCAGTTCTTGTGATTTCCCCAGTGTTGAGTGACTTGGAATTGGAGGATCCAGTCAAGTCCCCCTTTCAGTTCCTTGAGACCCTGAACCAAGCGGATCTTTCTTTCAGAGTCTTTCTTTTGCAAACTACCGAAAGCCTGTTGCCCAAGTTGTTTGTTCACTTTCCCTACTAAGTCTTCCACCTGTTCATCTTATAATCAACCCACTGGATGAAGTTAGGATTCCAGACCTCCTTTGCTCTTTACATACCAGAACCAGTCCCTGAGTTAGAATGATATTTCCTTGAGTCTTACCTCCATTTGATCATCCCTTTAAAACAAATCGTGACATAAAACTGATGGGCGTTGGGCTCTGTTTTTGCAAGAAATCCAGGAGTGACTTCTAGCGCTAACATTTCTGGCGCCATTGCCGGGGAGAAAATTGAAGATTTTCCCTAGGTAGAACGACATTGAGCCTCTAAATCCGAAGGTGCATCAGATTATCGAAGCCTTTCAAAATTGCTAATTTGCACCTGGCGACTCCATTATGACGACTCCACTAGGGAGAACCTGCTCCATTAATTGTGGCTTTCAGAGGCAGGCATACGCGGTCTGATCCACAACTGCCTCTAGCTATGCCTGAAACAGATCCAGAGGCGGTGCTCAGAAAGGGAAAGGCCTCTGAAGAAGAAGCGTCCATCACTGAACCAGGTAATCCACCATATCCTTGTGTTGGAGCTCCTTTTTCTCCTCCTCAGTTATTTGATAGGCCTGTCTCTGCAGTTTCCCGTTTCCTAAATTTTGGGAGTGTTCCTGCTGAGTTTTCCCCTCCTAGTCTGGGATTGGAGGGAGAAATCCTTGTCACTCCCCTCTCATCTGAAGCTATTCCTTGGCGTAGACCCGAAACCACAAAATATTTTCCCACTCATGCACAAGGAGGAGCACCTGCTGACTCGAACTTGTTAGCTTTCTCCTTAGATCCTCTCTTGTTCCCCATTCCCATTCGAGGCTCATTCTTAGCAGTCCCCTCACGAACTTCTTCTCCTCCAAGATATCCTCCACATAATATTCCTATGGCTGGTGCTAATCCCCCTATGACCAGAATGGAGGCCATTATAGCCACTAGGTATGCTCCCCTCGTGCTACCGCAACCTCTCAACGCCCTCCCAGCAGATGGTTACCTCAAAGAACTGCCCAGGTTTACAGGTGAAGGGGACATAACTGCAGAAGAGAACCTAGAAGCCTTTTACAGTTTCACAGATGATAATAACATCATGCACGCAGACGTATGGATGAGGATTTTTGTCCATAGTCTTCAAGGAGAGGCTAGAAAATGGTTTAAGGCCCTACCTCCTGGATCAATTGATGGGATCGAAGATTTAGATAATGCCTTTTTAAGACAATGGGGAGATAAGAAAGACTTCATGTATTACATGACAAAGTTTGGGTCTTTAAAGAGAAAGGAAGGAGAGTCCGTCTCCGATTTCTCCAAGAGATTTAATAAAATGTACAACAAAATCCTTGCTGAGATAAAACCCTCTGAAGCCTCTGCAAAGATTACTTATTCTAACGCCTTTGATCCCAATTTATGCCTCTTTTTGAGGGAAAGAAGAGCCACTACTCTGGCTCAGATGCAGGATGCAGTTGTGGAAGTAGAGTCTAATATATTGGCTGTTGACCGCCTCAGGCATGCTGCTGGTAGAAACATATCCAGGCAGAGGCCTGAAGCTGCCTCATCCAGTTCTTCTCCCCTGCCCCTTCAGGCAGATGAGACAACTAGGGTACTTAAGTCACTTTCTGCTAGGATGGAAAGGTGGGAGTTAGAAGGGAAACCCATGTACAAAAATCCCCAAAATGCCGATGGTAAAGGTTTCAGGAGATCTGATAACCATGGGCCATGGGCCTTCCCAAGGGAACAAAGAGACAAAGACAGAGAAGACCAGAGAATTCAGGCCCCTTTTCAGAATAACTTAGTGGCCGATGAGGAGGAAAGAGAAACAGATGAGCTTGACCCTGAAATCCACTGCTTAGAAGACACTCCTCCGTTTCCTCATCTCACTCAAACAACTTACGAGGAGTCTCTCATGGATAGTCAGCTAAATGAATTGAGCAAGGGAGACAAGGTTAGAGACGGTCGAGGCAGGTATAACCTGAGGTCCAACAAAAAGACAGCAACACCTGATATTCCTGAGCAGTCCACTAGATCAGAAAAGCCTGCTAACGTAGTAGCCAATAGTCACAGAGGTAAGAAGGCTCAACCCCTCTCTCCCACTGTCCACAATCATGTTCCTGAAATAAAAGAAATTCCGAAGCCTACATCGTCTTTTAACTTCAAGCATGAGATCCAAAAGATCAGAATCCCTGTGCCCCTCACTGAGCTGATTAAACATGATGAATTCAAAAAGCGCTTCTCTGAACTTTTACAGTCTGAAGCCTCATGCCTTCCCTCAGACTCCATAAACCTCCAAGATGAAAATCCAGCAGTTATCCTGGGCCCCATGATAGAAAATAGAGATGACTCATCCCCACGTTTCTACACATCCCTAAACGTACATGATAAAGTACTGCACAACTGCTTAATGGATTCAGGGGCCTCTCACAACCTCATGCCCAAAACTGTAATGGAATAATTAGGGCTAGAAGTTACCCGAGCCTATCATGACCTCTATTCCTTTGAATCCATGAGAGTTTCGTGTCTTGGAGTGATCAAAGACTTGGTTGTGACCTTGTTTCAACTGCCCATGAAGAGTGTGGTCATGGATATTGTAATAGCTGATGTCCCCCCCAAGTTTGGTATGCTATTATCAAGATCTTGGATAAAAAGACTGGGGGGAACCTTGCAGATGGACCTCACATATGCTACTATCCCAGTGTTTGGAGGAGAGCATAGAAGAATATACAGGGAAGCTCAATTGGCCTATATAATCAGTGATGAAGCCAACCCTACCAACCATCCCATCTTTTTCTTGGACACTGACTTAGGCTCCAGTTTACTACAACTCACCCATGCCCCCAAGCCTCCTCTCAAACTCAGAAAGTATCCCACCAGTTCCCCCAAACTTCCTCCCTCCATCACCCCCATCTGGAAATTATTCTCTTATGGAGCCTCTTCCAGGGAAGGCGTTGGAGCTAGGGTGGTTTTTGTGTCACCTGCTCAGGAAACCATATCTCTGTCATATAATATAAAATTTGAAGCTACCAACAATGTGGAAGAGTATGAGGCTCTTGTTCTAGGATTAAGAGCTGTGAGGGAAATGGGAATTCAGGAAGTAGCAGTGTTCGGTGATTCAGAGTTGGTGGTCCAGCAGATCAGAAACGCTTATCAGGCTAAGCATCCTCGACTCTGAAACTACAGAAGGGACCTAGTTGACAGTTTCTTCTTAGCATTTAACATTTCATTCATCCCAAGAGAGGAGAACACAATGGAAGATTCCTTGGCTACACCGGCTAGCAATTTCAAAGTACCTTTGCCACCCAAATTCAGATATGATGTAGAGGTAAAATACAGACCCTCCATACCTGACAACGTCAAACATTGGAAGGTGTTTGAGGATGATCTCGAGGTCAAGAGGTTCTTGGAGACTGTCGAGGAATTTTCAGAAATGCACATAGACCAAGACGCAGTCTCAGAGGAAGAACTTGATGGGGGTAATTTTCTGAATAAGATTGCAGGGCGTGACATTGTACAACTGCCCAACAACCATATTCCTAGAGGACTGGTTCCTTTGGAAAGGATTTTTGATAGAAACGATGTGTCGGTAAAAGGAGAAGTCTCAGAGGAGGACGCTGGTACTATTTAGTGCAACATTGGAACCAAGAGTGAGCTCAAGTATGTCAAATTGTCAAGAAGTATGATAGAGGAGTAGAGGTCTGAATACATTGGAATTTTGAGGGAATTCACTGATGTGTTTTCCTGGACCTACGAAGACCTCAAAACCTATGACACCTAAGTCATTGAGCACACAATTCCATTAAAGGAGGAGGCAAAGCCATTCAGGCAGAAGCTGAGACAGATCAATCCCATGCTGCTGCCTATCATGGAGAGGGAAGTGAAGAAGCTGCTTCAAGCTCAGATCATTGTTCCACTGAGATATTCAGAGTGGGTGG
>SNQJ01S0002364.1:109357-123920 GCA_010110895.2 Picea sitchensis
GACACCGAGCATGGCAAACCCCCCCTGTCTAATCACCGTCCATTCACGACTTCGTGTCAAGTCCTCCAGTCATCACGATGGCCTCCACGTCCACCCGCTAGTCTTACCATGATTTCTCCAAACAAATCCAAATGGCAGAATTAGAAGGCCTCCATGTCCTGTAGGTACAGAGTCGACCGGGACCTTTCCCGATCCCAATGAAGCAGTTATTGCAGCAGTTGATGGTGGTTGGACATCGTTTCCACCATAAATGGAAAGTCCAGAAAATGACTGTAAGCTTGTCAATTCATTCACAGGTCCTTTTGGAGTGCGATTGCGTCTGACTGAAGTTCACGACTATCCAGAGACTGCAGGTGCAGTAAACATGCAGACATAATGTCTTCAATGCGATGTCTCGAATTGGCTTCTATGGTTTTGCTCTAAGTATTTAGAGGAGTTTTCTCACATTTTGTAGGTATCGATGGTTGAGTTGAGCTCTCGGTTGTAAAGTTTTAGTGAAGCATTGTTGCTCTGGTTATGTATGAACTTTTGAGACTTCTTGCCTTATGAATGCTAGTTTCTTTCATGTCTTTGTTTATACTGTGTTAGAGCATCTCGGAATTGGAGGATCCAGTCGAGCGGTAGCTATTATAGGATGAGGTTGTAATGGATCACTGTAATAGTTGCACTGTCTCTAATCAGTTCTTGTGATTTCCCCAGCGCTGAGTGACTTGGAATTGGAGGATCCAATCAAGTCCCCCTTTCAGTTCCTTCAGACCCTAAACCAAGCGGATCTTGCTTTTAGAGTCTTTCTTCTGCAAACTGCCGAAATCCTATTTCTCAAGTTGTTTGTTCACTTTTCCTACTAAGTCTTCCACCTTTTCATCTTATAATCAACCCACTGGCTAAAGTTAGGATTCCAGACCTCCTTTGCTCTTTACATACCAGAACTAGTCCCTGAGTTAGAATGATATTTCCTTGAGTCTTGCCTCCATTTGATCATCCCTTTAAAACAAATCATGACATAAAACTGATGGGCGTTGGGCTCTGCTTCTGCAAGCAATCCAGGAGTGACTTCTAGCGCTAACACCTATAATAAAATCCATAGAGATATCCTTCCAAATAGCAGGTGGAATCGGAAGCGGTTGTAGTGTGCTAGGAGATTTGACTGTTTCACCCTTGTTGCATTGACACACATCATATTCAGCCACAAAATTACAAACGTCATGTTTCATACCATCCCAGAAAAAAGAATGTTTGACCTAGTCATAGGTTTTGGTAAACCCGGAGTGCCCAGCTATGGGTGTAGCATGAATCTCAGAAAGTACTATGGATTTAAGTTTTGACTGTTTACTTAAATACAAATAGCCTTTGTATCAAATCTCATCATTGATCCAAGAGTACCCTGGGAAAACTGGAGAATTGGAGTGAAATTGTTGTATCAGATGCAAACTTTTAGGATCGTGTAGTCATTCCTGGCAAACAACTTGGAGCCAATCTGGTACAATGAAGGAGAGAGAAAAAAGGGACCCTTCATCTTCATATTTTCTTGAAAGTGCATCAACAACCACATTATCTTTTAACTTCTTGTAAATGATCTCATAATCATATCCAAAGAGCTTAGTCGCCCATTTTTGTTGCTCTGGGGAGGAAAGGCATTGTTCTAGAAAATAATTGAGGCTTTGATGATCTGTCTTAATTTGGAAGCGTTTCGCCAATAGATAAGGGCACCAAATATCCATGACATGCAGAATAGCTAACATTTCCTTTTCATAGATTGATTTTCCCAAATTTTGCTCAGACAGTTGTTTGTTGGTAAAAGCCAAAGGCCGACCCTCTTGCATAAGGACAATGACAATTCCTTTCCTGGAAGCATCACATTCCAAGACAAAAGGTCTTTTTTAAATCAGGAAGGGCCAAGCCTGGAGTGGTGCACCTGACAATATTCAAGGTTTAAAAATCCTGAGCATCTTCTGGAGTCCAAGTGAAATAATTATTTTTAAGGAGGGCAGTGAGAGGTGCCACAAAATTTCCATAATTCTTAATAAACTTGCGATAATAACATGTTAAACCCATAAATCCACACAAGCTTTTGAGAGTCTTTGGGTGATACCAATATTGCGTAGCTTCAATATTTTTAGGATCCACCCCGACGTCAACCTTGCCAACAAGATGACCCAAGTAATCGATTTTTGAGGCACCAAAAGCACATTTAGATTGTTTGAAGAAAATTTGGTGCTGGGAGAGTAGATGGAGAACTTGATCCACATGAGCAAGATGGGTTGTCCAGATTTTACTATAGATAAGGATATCATCAAAGAAAACTAAGACAAAATGATGGAGAAAAGGATGGAAGACATGATTCATGAGGCTTTGGAAAGTGGAGGGAGCATTACACAAGCCAAAGGGCATGACCAAAAAATCATAGTGGCCCTCATGAGTTCTAAATGCAGTCTTAGGAATGTCTGCCTCTTTCATATGGATCTGGTGGTAGCCAAAACGAAGATCAATTTTAGTAAAGAACTAGGTACCACTCAATTCATCCAAGAGGTTTGTTGGCCCTTGACAAAGTTTTAGGGAACCTTGGTCACGTTTGACCGATTTTGGGACTTCGACAGGCTGGTCAAAGGTGGAGTGCAAGGAGAAGCAGAGATCGCAAGATCTCGACCCCTTCTTAGGGAATTTTTGGTTTTATGGTTTATGTAATGGGTATGGGATGTCGACCCATGGGTTTACCCATGTTCAAGCCCTTTTGTAATGTATAAATAGATATTTAGGCGATGTAAGGAGGAATTATTGAAGAGATCTAGTAGAATCGGCTTAGTGCAAAGATAGAGGCTTTGTGCATACTATGTGTTAAGAACTTGTAGAGCTAAGTGCAAGTGATTGTAAGAAGCTTGTGTGCAAATTATAAGAAGGTTTTGTGCTTAAACCTAGCTCGGGGAAGGAGGATCTGGTGAGGTGCATGCAGATATCCTTTCCTATGCGGAGTGGTTTCCTATGGCTCTGTCCTTGTAGAATATTGAAAGGAGACAATAAACAAGAGAAGAGTTGGTGGACGTAGCCCCACACTAGGGTGAAACACGTATATCCTGTGTTGTGGTTGCTTTGTGCATTATAGTTGTTATGTGATGTATGCTTAGTGCAATGATATCTGTTAGATGCATCTGATATAATAGCTTAGTGCTTAGTAATGTGAATGAATGCTAGATATGATCTATTTCTATGTGCTAAGTGTTGGATGTATTAGATCTTGTTGAATGTTACTCTACTCTGTAACTACGATTTCAATATACGATGTGAATAAGGGTTAAATGTTGATTAATGTTAATTGCTAAGTGTTATGTTAGTGTTATAATTATAGATTTGTGTCCCAGCTAGGTTGTAGACACTTGAGTCCTGCAACCACCCTTGCCTCTACCTCGGGTGAGACTTCATTTGCTTTGCAGGTGTTGTCGAAAGGGACGGTAGTTAGGGCTTTGTTGGTGGTTTTTTGAAGCACTGAACCCTGGGTTTGACCTTGTGCCAACAAATGGTTACATTGTCGGGACCTGAAACTGTGATTGCTGGGAACTAAAGAAAATAAATCTCTATGCGTAGATCTGGGACCCTAGTTCACAGTATTCTACTTGACTTGCGAAGCTCTGTGCTAAGAAGAGAAGTCTGATCTAAAGAAAAGAGGTAATATCTTGAAGCTTTGTACTCTGATAAAAGGTAAGATAAGTGAAAATTTTTATTTCGAAAGAATGGATCTAGGTATGTTTAATAGATTTGGTCCTAGTCTGAAAACTATGGTAGAACTAGAAGAAAGAACATTTGATATGAATAGATCTGATAGAAATAATGAAAGATATGTCATTCCTATGCATAGAAAGAATTGTTGGACTAACAAGTGGATGCAGGATCCTAGAAATAATTTTTCGCAGACCCACCACTGTGATCCCAGTGCGAAGTACAGGAAATCTTGGGGATATTTCAAGACAAAGAGAGGGTTAACTCTTTGTTATAGTTGCAGAATACTGGGACATCTTGCTACGGAATGCCCTGGTAGAGGTACTATTTGCATTTTTTGTAAGGATACTGGATATAAGTTTTGGATTTCCCTAGAATGATTGCTAAATTTGAAAATATGAATATGAGACAAGAAAACCATGAGACAAGCCAATAAACTAAGGATATGATAAAACCCTAGAAAGAATAAGAGACTGTATTATTAAAGATGAAAGAAACCATGAATGATCACAGAGATATCAACTTATCAGAGATCTTAAAAGAGAAGGAATGCATCGAAAGAAGAACAGGAGACTTCGACATAGACTGTGTTTTGGATGAGGAAACCCAGATGAATATCATGACAAAAAGAACTTGGGAAATTTTGGGAAAGCCTGCTATGATTCCTTCATTAGGAGGAATAGGATTATTTAGAGGAAATATGATAACCCTATGTGGAAGACTTACCTAGACATCTATGAGTTCTCATGGAACTTCAACAGAAGAATAATTTGAGATCGTTAAGTTTGTTGAGAACAACACCCCGTTTGATATTTTTCTAGGAAAAACCTGGATTGAGAAAGATCAGATATGAAGGAAACAAGAAGAGGAGGATATAGAACAGAAAAAGAAATAACTAAGAGATTTCTTGGCTAGGAGAATAACACACTTACTAGAAGAACAAGAGGACTCGTCGAAGCTACTTAGGACCAGATATCTCGACATCGAAGTTGAAAGAATACATGAAGACTTGAAACACCTGTCTGTACAAGAGAGTAGAGCACCTACCCTAGAAAGAGAAGAAGTATTAACCTTGAACCCTATGAAATACCCTCCATAGTGAGAAGTTACCATGCAAAGAGGAGATAAGAATGATAATGGAAAGAGGAAACCAGTGACTCAGATTTCAGAAAAGAAAGCCATAAATCTGAGCAAGAAGAAAGCAAAGTTAGAAAATTTACAGGAAGTTCCATGGAGGACTCCGCAGAAAGAAGGTTTGCAGAACTAGAATGCAGAAAGAAGGTTTGCAGAACTGGAACTTCCCTGGGATATCATAACAACATAAATTATCACTTCTCCATGACGAATAAATATGATTGTTGGAGGGATACCGATCGTTAGAACGGTGCTTCAGAACAGATGGAAACACAGTTATTGCCGGAACGTTCAACACTGGACCGTTGGGACCGACCATAACAGATGGAATAACATTGATTGAGGTGTTCCTTCCTGTTGGAAGTGTCTGTTATGATGTTTTCTATTTATCCCGTCGAGCATTGCACCGAGAATACTTTTTCTAATTGTGATTATCCGAGCCCACAGAGAACTAGTTGCTTTCGCGCAGTGATTATTGAGACCTCACCATCCATTTTGTTACATTAAGTGTTGTTCACCGACTTGAGATATCATATCTCGAGTGTGCATGTCAGAAGAAATTAGCGAAGTATAAAAATCCATCGAAGAGATCCTAATAGACCTCATGGCCGAGAAGGTGATGTCCGTAGGCATCGAAGCCTCATCGACAAGAGGAGTGAAAGCATCCTCTTCAACTGCTCGTGGATCTGGACCATCTCGAGCTGCAATAGTGAAATGAAGGAAGCATCGTGATGACTTAGTGAATGTGAAGCTTATCCCATCTATCCTACCTAACTACATTCCACCTATGGCTGGCGCGGTGAGTCGTGACAACATCCCGAGGGACTTCGACTACACAGTCATCACTGCTTACCTCCCGAAGGGGATACGCGAAGTCAGACCACAGTTGGAGAGGATTCTGACATTAAATGTCAAAGACTATAACTTAAGAGACCGCAAGTCCTATGGCATGCTCAGACCATACAAGTATTTGACCAGGACCAAGGGGAAGAATTCGAAGATCATCCCCCATCCGTGGACCATGGACATCGCGAGGTCCACTATCTTGAACTTGATGAAGATACCACACTTTGGAAGACATCAGGAGGTTAGCACGTGCATTAAACTTATGTTTTCATGCTTCCATTGCAATTACCTATGGTTGGACAAGTGTATCACCATAGATCCAGTGTTGATCCATCAGATCACCGGACTAAGCATGCAAGGACCAGACCCATAATAATTTTATCTAAGGAAGGCTTCAGATTGCACCCTGGCATAGACAATCAAAGACACCTATGGCAATGTGGAAAAGGGGAAGAGGGGCTACAAGGCAGCCTCCATTTGGAATGTCATAGTGTGCCTATCCTGCTAGTTGATTGTTGGTAAGGTAGTAAGGAAGAGCAGACCCATGCAGGTCACGGGGTTTGTCGTCGACCTCATAGGAAAATGCATGGAAGGGATACAAATGAACCGGACGAACTTCCTCATCAACTAGTTAGAGAAATATTGTCGCGAAGCTTGGGATCAAAAATATGAGTTCCATTTTAGTTGGTTGTTGATCCTCATCACCTTCATTGCTTGGGAGATGCCAGAAGGTGCGACCTTCCATGAGATTGAGCCATCAGAACCCTTAGCTGTGAATTTCACCATGCTCTGTTATTCAAGCGACATGGCTAAACAATGGTAGTCAAATGCGGTGTTTCACACCTCTTACCTGCAGTTGAAGAGGGATATTGAGTATTTCCCTCGCATGACACCGAATACCCTACACAGGTTCATACTATTTGTGAAGTTCCGTGTAGATAGACACTTTATTTATATCACTGTGCGAGGAGACGAACATAGAGAAGATCTCCAATATTACTATAAGCTCACTAAGGAGGACATGGAAGAAATAACTAAGGAGTGGCCTGTAGAGATCCTTGTACCAGTCGACCAGGAAGAATTGTCCAAACCTGACCCAATTAGAAGTCCTCTGGTCACTCATGAAGATTATGATGCACCCAGTAGTAGTAGATGGAATAAAAAGGAAGAGGTATAAAAGCTGAACAATGCATCATAATATATTACTTCAGACTTACCTTGAGGGGGAAGTGATGATGAAGTAGACAAAGAAGAAGAAAAAGGAGAAGAAGATGAGTAGAAACAAGGTAAAGTAACACCACCTAGGGACCCTATTGATTAAGCTGAGACCTCCAAGAAAACAAAGGTTTCCCCCAAAAAACCTACATCATGGAAGAAGTCCAAAGCTATTAAACCACATATGCAGACTGTGCTCACAATGGATGACATAGATTTCATCATCACCGTTGTCTCACATACCTCAGAAGATATCTTACAATGCAATGAAGTCAAACAAGATACCATCTATGAAATAATTGAAGCAGAGATGAAAGGGGTACAACAATCCCTCCACTCCAACTGCGCAGTATCTATTGTGCCCCCATATTCAGAAGGAATAGAGTTGGGAGACGAATATGCCCAACTCCACTGAATAGAATATGCAACCAAAGCTTGCCTTCATTGTGTCTAGGAGGAAAAGGAAGAGTCCAAAAAGGCATTAAAGAAATAAAAATAGGAATCTAGAGAACAATGTCAGGTTGCACAACAGGGAAAACATGACATCCAAGCCATGTTTGTAGAGGATAGAGCGCAAATCCAGAAGGAGAAGGAACAGTTGCTCGCAGAGTATATTGGAGTTAAAGAAGTAGTCATTAGAGCACTTCTCTCTATGATGGACTTAAAATAGATGGAAGAAGACCCAATAGCAAGACAAGTAGGGAATCTTACTGAAGCCATTCACCAACTCCAACAGAGGATAGTCGAACTGAAGTTACAAGCAGTGCCAAGCACTCTGTAGGAAGTGCGAGATCTAAGAGAAGAAACTACGAGGAGCGTAGTTTAGAGAATCAAGGAATGATCCTTGGAATGCAAAAAACTTAGCAGTCGAAGTGCACAGACCTACGAGCTCCTTGCAGAGGACCCTGAGCTCCAGACACTGGAGTCACTGCTCCAGGAGGTAAAAAAGAAAGCAACAATAGTGCAAGCATAGTTGAAGCTACTATCTTTGGTCGAGAGGATGAAAATATCCTGGGAACAACGCATGGTTCAACAACAAGCCCATGTCATTTAGAACAAGGTCATGGAAGTAACCCAAAGACTCCAACCATTATAGGATGCAACCTGCACACTTTTCAAGGATATTTAAGGACAAGGTGCACAACTAGAACAAGTAGTCACCTCATTTGAACAACTATTGGAAGGAACTATCAGTGAGAAGGTCATTCAGGAGTTCTCCAAGAAGGAGTCTCTGGTGAAGCAACAAGTTGACACAACTCGAGCCAATCTTGAGGAATTTGAGGCAGAGTTACCTAGATCAGAATGACTCGGGACGAGTCACAGGTGAGTTTTGGGGGCCTATTGGCCCTTGAACAAGTTTTAGAGAACCTTGGTCACGTTTGACCGATTTTGGGACTTCGACAAGTTGGTCAAAGGCGGAGCGCAAGGCGAAGTGGAGATCATGGGATCTTGGCCCCTTCTTATGGAATTTTTGGGTTTAGGGTTTATGTAACGGGTATGGGATGTCGGGGCATGGTTTTACCCATGTTTAGGTCCTTTTTTAATGTATAAATAGATATCTAGGTGATGTAAGAAGGAATTATTGAAGAGATCTAGTAGAATCGGCTTAGTGAAGAGCTCGAGGCTTTGTGCATACTGTGTGTTAAGAACTTGCAGAGCTAAGTGAAAGTGATTGTAAGAAGCTTGTGTGAAGATAATAAGAAGGATTTTTTCTTAAACCTATCTCGAGGAAGGAGGATCTGGCGAGGTGCACACAGATCTCTTTTCCTATGCGAAGTGGGTTCCTATGGCTCTGTGCTTGTAGAATATTGAAAAAAGACAATAAAGAAGAGAAGAGTTGGTGGACGTAGCCCCACACTGGGGTGAACAACGTATATCTTGTGTTGTGGTTGCTTTGTGCATTATAGTTGTTATGTGATGTATGCTTAGTGCAATGATATATGTTAGATGCATATGATATAATAACTTAGTGCTTAGTAATGTGAATGAATGCTAGATCTGATCTATTTCTATGTGCTAAGTGTTGGATGTATTAGATCTTGTTGAATACTGCGCTGCTCTGTAACTAGGATTTTAATCTGTGATGTGAATAAGGGTTAAATGCTAATGAATGTTAACTGCTAAGTGCTATGTTAGTGTTATAATCATAGATCTGTGTCCCATCTAGGTTGTATACACTTGATTCCTACAACCACCCCTACGTCTACCTCGGGTGAGACTTCATCTTCTTTGTAGGTGTTGTCGAAAGGGTCGGTAGTTAGGGTTTTTTTGGTGCGATGTTGAAGCGTTGAACCCTGGATCTGTCCCTGTGCCAACAAGGTCATCAATGACACGAATGGAAAATTTGTCTTTAATGGCGAGTTTTTTGAGGGCGCAGAAGTCAGGACACATGTGCCAAGAACCTTCTTTCTTAAGGACTATGATGACAGGAGAAGAGTAGGGGCTCGTACTAAGGCGGATAACACCTGTGTTGTGTATTTCTTGAACAATTTTCTCAATTTCATTATTTTGGGAAATGGGGTGATGATAGGGATGGATATTGCGAGGAAGTCCTCCTTGGAAAAGGGGAATGGAATGATCATGAACACCACGGGAAGGAGGGAGTCCCTGGGGAGTGGAAAAAGACACTTGATGTTTAGAGAGGATGGATTGGAGGTCCTATGACATAGAGGGTGTCTTAGTGGCTTATATGGCATGGAGTTGGGAAATAATGCCAGAATGACTTTTTTTGAGCATATTTTCCATGCGATGGGAACTAATTTTCTCCAGGGAACCAACGGTGATGCCTTGGAACTTATATTGTTGTCCCTCCTGGTCGAATTGCATGGTTAATTCCTTAAAATGCATGAGAATGGGACCCAAACTCCTTATCCATTATGCACCCAACACAATGTCACAACCACCCATGTCGATAGTAAACATATGAGATTTGAGGTGATATTCACCAATTTGGAGATGCACATTTTCACAACGCCCTCCACATTTGATGGGCCCACCATTGACAATCATGATTTGAAAATTATTGACTGTAGAGATATATCAATTAGTTTCTTGGACAATGCAGCGATGAATAAAATTATGGGTGTTTCCACTATCAACAAGAATGATGACCTTCCTATGCTTGATGTAACCAATTAGCTTGAGGGTTTTGGGAGCAGAGAAGTCAGTGAGAGAATTTAGGGAAATGATAGGTTCTACTTTGGGAGGGTCTGAGAGAGGGGTTATGTCAATGGGTTTAGGTGACACAGACATAAGGGGAGCCTCAAAATCCTCTTCCAAAACGTCCTCCAAGATGGCCATAAAAATATTTTGTTCCTTACACTTGTGTCCCGGAAAATATTTGTCATCACAATTATAACAAAGGGATTTGATTTGGCGTTCAACCATTTCGGCCCTGGTCAATTTTTGGATCTTTAGTGGAGTTGAAGGAGGAGTGAGAGTTACTAGTTTAGTGCGAGGAATAAAGGAGGGTTTTCGGTTTTGAGAGGAGACAAATTATTTTTCTTCCTTATCTATTTTAGTAGCTTCCACCCAACTCTGAGGCTGTTCCATGAGGACATGGGCACAAATCTCATCCTTGAGGCCACTGATAAAACATTCTAAAAAAAATCATCAGACATGCCCTCTTTAAAAAAATCCATACTTGAGGACACTGATAAAACATTCTCGAAAAAAAGCATTAGACATGCCCTCTGTACAAAAATCCAGTTGCTCAAAAGTAGCTATAAAGTCTTCCATTGTGCCAGATTGTTTCAACTTTGTCAAATGGCCTAAATGGTTGGTGTCAATGTCAAAGCATTCATAAAGATATACCACAAAGTGTTTCCAAGCCACATACCCTTGGCGAACATTTTTTCTCCATTGCCACCATTGCCAACACCATACCAGAGTTTGGCCAACTCATCTGTAATGCCATACAAAGAGAAATAATGTTCCATTTGAGTTACCCATCCAGTGGGATCCAATCCATCACATTTGTTTACATCCACACATGGAAGACATAGGTCACACTGAAAGTGATGGGGATGAAAATTCTGGGAATGAGAGGAAGTTTCACTTTCGGTATGAAAAGGTGGGTCAGATAAGGGAAAATCTGTAGGGATATGCAAATTGGCACAGATCATTGTAGTGACAGATTCAAGCATGGTAGTAATGTCTTGTTTGAGGTCTTGTTTGAGTTCCTCTATTGAGGCGACGATGGAGGAATGCATGTTTTTATTTATGGTGGCAATATTGTCACTGATCTGTCTCATTTCTTGTTAGGTTTCTATGAAATTAGAGTGCAAAGTATTGAAGCAAGCTTCCAAGTCTTGGCTATGGGTATGGTCCATGATGACGAGGGAAAACAAAAAGGGGCAGCTGGGACCACACATAAAATGGGTTATGGGTGAAGTGTATCACAACGATCAGGGTGACGAGTTGAATCCAATGGGTTAAAGCCCAAATAAGGGTGTTGGAAGGGGGTCCGGTCCACGAGAATTTTTTTTTTGCTGAAAAATGATAAGTATGATTGTGATAAGGGTGAAGAGAGAAATCCAATGGAATAGGTCTCAAATAATGGTGCCAACAGGATCCAGACTCATTTTTTTTTCTTGCGGAGTTATACTCTGAACTGAAGAATACTGCAGTGATGAAATCCCCAAATGCTTAACAGAAAGAAACATGTAGTAATTTCAAAACTCAAATGCGGGAGCTGACACAGTTGCACTGCACTAGATCTTGTTTGTTCTATTCTTTTTTTTTCGTCCCAAAGGTTAGGTATTCAAGGGTTCTACAGACAAGGGTTTTCCCTGTGCTATAACTCTCTGATATATGTGCAGGGTCCAACAGTATACTCGACCCAATATCTCATGGCACCAACTAAGGAGGATAGACCGTTCCCTTAGACGTACTACATGACTACCTAGGTACTAGAGAGTATCTTCTCGAGTGTTGTTCTCGGTGGCACTATATAAGTCAGACGACCAATTGATTTATCTATGAAGGGATTCATGATATCTAAGCCGATATGTATACAGGCGTTTTCTAATGCGCTACCACTCGAAGGGGTACCAATAGGGGTTACAAGGGTGGCCAACATATGTGGGCTTAAGTACCACTTTTATTTCCTGCATGTATGAATCCCCGACTGCGGTCTTATGCTTGTAACGACAGATCTTTGTAGCTTAAATATGTTGGAATACGTCTCTACCCTGAAAATAAAATTAACCCACAATTTTCTGCCAAGGAAGGTGCTCTAATACCACTTGTAATATTCTAGATATAAAAAAGTATGCATAACATAAATAAATAGCTAGAAATGGCATATGAACAACTATATAACCATAAAAATACCACAATAATACCAAAATGATACCAGAATAACACCAGAAAGAGAAATTTGATTACTAAGATAAATTTCCACTTGCCTCTTCGAGGGGGCAACCTACAGGAGAGAATAACTCTATTATAATAATATCCAAGAAAAAAGTTCTCATACCCTTGAATCCTATTTATACTAAATATTTCTATCGAAAGAACCATCTAGAGGAATATCATTCTAGAAGCAAAAGCTTCTATTAGGTCTTCTTACATTGGACTTATTCTTACTTATTGCTAGGCCTTATTAATATTGACCTTTATTACATGGAAATATATTATTCTACCTACGTGAGGGGTTAGGTCCCTAACAATTCCCATATGTGCGCGAAGGCGCCTAGCTGTCAGAATCCATCTTCATGACATTCTTATCGCACAGTAACATATTTATCCAAGTAGAAAATGTGCTCAAATATCTTTTGTGCGAACTCTTCAAAAAGTCCCTTTCTACGACACTATAAGACTGGGTACAATCTACTGGAAATTATGTAATATAACCACCAACTATACTATTCAACTAGAAGTCAACCATGTGAGAAACCCTATTACTTATTGTATTCAATTGTCTAATCAATTCAAGAGTCCATTTTCTTAGAGCTTCAGCTCTATATCTCCCAACATTCTCCACTAGCCTTTCTAACCATTCAGTCAAAATAATAAGAAATTCACCAAAGAAAATTTCATGCAGATCTGTGAAAAAATACCTTTGTAACCACTATTAATCGCTAAGCCGAGGTTTTCTATTCTATTCTCTGGTAAAGTATCATTTCTTCCTCTCTAGCCATTCTTTGATTTCTTCCCTATTCGACCTCTAAAACATTCCCCTCAATTATACGGTCCTAGAAATGGAACCATTTATTCGTGTGCAGTGAGCAGACCTGGGGTTAATCATCTATATACCAACAAAACCGTAGAATTCATCCCTTTAGGAATCACCTACAGATCAAGTGAAGCCTCATCCAAGGAATCTAGAGGGGCTATATGAACCAAGGTTTTTTAGTGATGAGTGGGAGTGAGGCACTCATCATCATACTTAAGAATTATCATCATTGCGCAATAACATTAAAAATCATAACATGAAAACACATTACAACACACAGGTTTTAACGTGGTTCACCCAACTTGGGCTACGTCCACAATGACTGGCTTCCTTTATTAGTCATTGATGATTCCCTTACAACTGCACATTGTGCTACAAAATATGCAATATTAAAATTACCCAAACCTGCCTAGCCATTCTATTGCAGTGCGAGCTTCACTCCTTATTCATACCTCAGACTACTTCCAAAAATCAGACTCCCTTTCCAAAAAGCACTAAGAACTTCTCCTCTATCCAACCCCTTTACCCAAAAACCATTTACATATTTATACATAAAAACATGCCTAAGCTCATTACAAAAGTGGACAAAAATGTCCCAAAAAACCAATGGTCTATAACCGTTTTTCTCCTTTTGTTCGATGCTTCATCATGCATCCTTTTATCGTGCACTTTGACTCCTTAAACTCCACTCCTGGCATGCACTCTAGTCCATATTCTAACTGCTTTTTTTTCTTTGACTTCTTGTGGTGTAGATCCCAAAACTTAACCAAAATTCTTATCCAACACCATCCATGAAGCAATAGACTTCCATGTCACCAACATTCTCTAGCACCTTGGCTGTGAATGGAGTTGGGAAAGCATCATGCACAGAAGTTGTGTTGAGGCTCCGCATATCGATGCATATCCGAATTTTCCTGGCCTTTTTCAATTGAAAAACCATGGGACCAATCTAGTCTGATTCTTCAACAGGGACAATGATCTCGGCATCCCACATGTGATGTAGCTCCTAAGGATCCTATTATTCCCTTCATCTCAATAAAAATTTGAGGAAATAAGTCTTCATACTCTTTAAGGAGGTTAACAACTTGGGTGATGGTTTCCTTATCTCATTAATCCCCAATAATGGCCATCTTTGGTGCTTCTTCATTGTCAATGTTGTTCATTTCAATATTCCAGTAATGTACTACTTCTTTTAGCTTGGCCACCGACTAGTGATATGAGAAGACCACTTGTGGACCAACAACCTTTGGCTACCGATGAAAAATAAAGTCCTTAGCCTGATCGAGAGCTTCACTAACAATTGGATTATCCAAAGTGAAACGGAACGTCTGTTGTAGGGTATTCTACCCTACAGACTAATAAGCTAGGGCTCTAAACTTATACGCAGATCATGACCCTTAAGATTTAACTTTTAACCTTCTACCCAAAATCTCAACCCCTTTTCGAGCAAACAATGGAAGAATCGACTCACCTTTTTAA
>SNQJ01S0002364.1:146790-158056 GCA_010110895.2 Picea sitchensis
GATAACCCTGACTTTGTATGCAAGTTTAAGAAAGATTTATATGGGTTAAAACAAGCCCCTCATGCCTGGTATCACAGACTGGATACGTATCTCCAATATAAAGGGTTCAAGAGAGGAATAATTGACAACAATCTATATATCAAAAAAGAGGGTAATGGTTTTCTCATCGTGTTGGTCTATGTAGATGACATCATCCTTGGATGTAATAAGGATTCATTGGTACAATGGTTTTCTTCTCCCATGGAGTTTGAGTTTGAAATGTCTATGATAGGTGAACTGTCATTTTTTCTTGGTCTGCAAATTACTTAGAGGTCTGAAGGAATGTTCATTTCTCAAGAAAAATATCTAAGAGAAATGTTTCAAATGTTTCAAATGGAAGATTCTAAACCTGTGGGCACACCTATGGTTACTGGATGAAAATTATGCAAGGATGATGACTCACCTGATGTTGATCAAAGTTCATATAGGTCAATGATATGTATCCTACTGTACATCACAACATCGCGTCCAGACATAATGCATATTGTTGGAATGGTAGGAAGATATTAGTCTGCACCTAAACAGAGTCATTTGCTAGCTGTCAAAAGGATATTTAGATATTTGAAAGAAACAATGAACTATGGCCTATGGTATCCTAAGAATCAGAATTTTCAATTATCATTCTACTCAGATGTTGATTGGGCTAACTGCATGGATGAAAGGAAAAGTACGAGTGGAGGTGTGTTCTTCTTAGGAGATTCTCTAGTAGTGTGGTTGAGCAAAAAGAAAGGTTCCATTTCCTTATCAACTACAGAGGAAAAATACATTGCTTCTATTACTTGTTGCACTCATGTATTATGGATGATTCAGACACTTGCAAACTTGGAGGTAAAATATACTGCACTGATGCTAATTCATTATGATAACACTAGTGCCATAAGTGTGTCCAAGAATCCTATATTCCACTCCAAGACCAAGCATATTCCCATAAAATACCATTTTCTGAGAGAGCAGGCCACCAATCAGATTGTTCAGGTTCAATTCATTCCAACCAGAGAACAAATTGAAAACATCTTTACTAAACCCCTAGCCAAGACAAAATTTGAATATCTTCATCAGAAACTGGGTGTCATCCCGTCTCACATCTAAGAGAATACATCCTGTTAGGGGGAGTTTGTGTTGGTTGAATATCTGATACCTCTGAAAAATTACTGCAATAGCTCAGGGGGAGCGTGTTTTTTCTTTTGAGAATTATGTCAAAGGGGGAGAAGAACAACATGATTGGATGCTACGATTGGAGATCGAGGTCTAATCAGAATAGTGCATCCTTTTAGGGTTTCCATCAATGCCAAAGGGGGGTATTGCTGGCATGTTCACAAGAAAAATGTGCTTGTCATTGATGGAAAGAACACACAAAAAGGAGAATCTCAGGAGGAGAAGCGACAGTGATCATTGGATCCCATTCAAAATTCTCGATGACCGTCAGATCTAAATTAAGACAGGAGGAGCGCACAGATGGAGGACAGATCTTGGGCATTGGATATGAGTGCGGGGACCATCATTGGATCCAGGAGAACCTACACGTTGTTTAAATTGAAAGGAGAAGTGAGCTTACAAAATCCTGAAAGAAGGAGGACCGTCCGTCTTCGGGCAGGACACGTGGTCCCAGATCAAAATTTCACTGACTGGAAAGTCAAAGGAAGGAAGTTCTCTAACCTTCCAACTCACGATATGCGAAGTTGCGAAAAGATATAATCCATTGAATCGAGGAGAAATCTGGACCATCGATCCAAGAATGAAACATGGCTAAAGTTCATCATTTCATTGACTGAAAGGTCAAAGGAAGGAGAGGCCTAACCTTCCAACTTACGATACATGAAATTGCGAAAAGATCTGAGCCGTCGGATTGAGGTGAAATCTAGACTGTCGATCCAAGAAGGACACATGGTGAAAGATAATCATTTCGCTCACTTGAAAGTCAAAGGGAGTAGGTGTCCTCACCTCTCAAAATCGTGATATGCAAAATCATGACATAATCTCAGCCGTTGGATTGAGGACTAATCTAGGCTATCGGATCCAGGAGGTAGTTCATGACAGACCACGTCAGAAAGGACAGGTGGCAGCCTATCTCAGCAAGGACATGTGGCACAATCATACAAGGACAAGTGTCAAGGTGATTTTATGTTTCAAGTACGTGAATAATTCAAATCTGTGTGACACGTGGTAGCCTCTCGGGTCACGACATGTCATCGAGTGATGTCATTCTAGGAGTTCAGTTTCAACACTCCCCCTAAGTCCCGAAAGCTGAAGTTGCAGGGCGGTGGATAGTCGTCCGATCACCATGGAATGTGAACCGTTGATATGAAGAGCGAAGCACTCAAATGATTAGTGAGTGGTCATAGGTAGTGGTCACATTTATCGAGAGTTGGAGGAAGGAACTAACAACTAAGCTCCATTTCAGAAATCGCGATATGGAGAGTCGTGAAGTCTCACCACAATATTTATGAAATCGTGAAACATGAAGCAATGATTCAATCTGAGTCATTGATCAAGAGAAAGAATGAACCATTAATCTGGCTCCATTTCATAGTTTCGGCGATCGCAACTTGGAGTGTCGAGACCCTTCATCATAGTAATTCTGAAATGCGAAACACTTTTTCGGCGTAGGCCGTGGTCACCACCGGTGGTCATGTTGGAGGAAGGAGCTAGAGAAACCAAGCTCCATTTTGGGGTTCGCAATATGAGGAGTCAAGGAGACTCACGGGAGAAACCCTGAAATGTGAAATCGTGAAATTCCCTTTTAAATAGGGTTGTGGTCACAACCATTGGTCACATCATTGTAGGTTTAAGGGAGGAGCTAGCATGCAACTAAGCTCCATTTCGGATATCGCAAATTGGAGAGTCGATATGCCTCATCCCTAGATCCCCAAAATGTGAGTCATGAAAGTGCCTTATGAATAGGTGTTTGGTCACCACCAGACATCACTTGGAAGGAAGGGGATTAGCGAGAAAAGCTAGCGCCCACTGTCAAGTTTTCTTCAAGAAGACAGAAGGTGCCAAAATGCATGAACGCGTGAAGTTTCTTTCAGTAACTTCCAGAACGAAGTGATTGCATCTGCCATATAATTTGAGGAGTTGTAGGGTGGCTGCCAGAGGAGATGGAGAGCCTTGGTGTACTATTAGAGACCACTGATGGTTTCTACCAGAGAATTCAAAGAGTCTTCAGGGTGATCGATAGAGAAGATGAAGAGTCTCGAGGCAACTTCTAGTGGAGTGTAAACTCATCATAGAGTCGAATGATAGATGGAGAAGGGTCAGTGATGATGAATGTAGTGGGATAGCGCATGCAGCATGCACAAGGTGCACAAAGACTATAAAAATGCAGAACAAAGAAGAGATCCGGTTGTGATTTTTGAGAGTGTGTTATGCAGGTAGAAGCATCGATCCTAAAGGAAAAATAGCTCACTAGAAGCAAAGAAGAGAGATGCATAACTGAGACAGTAAAAGAATGTTGAAGTGCATGTGTAGAGAGAAAGCAGAAGATCAAAAAGTGCAAGAAGATGCAAGCAGTGAGACGTTGATACAGGAAAGCAAAGAAACATAGAAAAATAGTGATAAGCCTGGTAAGTCGATGACAACTATTGAATCACTATAATAAATTCATAGAAAGAAATTTTTTATATTTCAGGGTGGAAGGGAGGTGTTAGGGAGGACTGTTGTCCTCAGAGTTTCAAGTAGGTGCTTGAACACAGGGAGTTGTAGCTTCCATCTGGTTGCAACTAGAGAAACCAGGGTGGCAGGGTGGTGCAAGGGAGAACATTGGTTTTCTGATATACAAGTCAGTGCATGTATGAATGGAAGTTGGTGCTTCCATCCAGTTGGTGCTGGAACACTCACGGAGTTGGTGCTTCCTTCTAGTGGGTTTTAGAGAAACCAGAGAGTTGGTACTATTAGCAAGTAGAATATTGCAAAACAGAGGTGGTAGCCTCATTATGAGTTGGTTCTCATAAGAATGATTATGTACAGAAAATAATTATCATATAAAGAAGAAGAGGTTTTCACCCTTTATGGGTTTCCTCAGGAATATCTGTCTCTGCATTATACATCTGTGTACTTGATGTTGAATGCTCTATTGCTTATTTATTGTGATCATCATTAAGTGTTCTGTAATGAGTTTAAAAATTGATATAATTATTTAAGCATGGTAACAACTGATTCACCCCCCCCCTCTCAGTTTTCCAACACCACTCACTTGTTTGTCTCCATAGTTCCTCCCGGATATACCATCTTTAGGGGACCATATCCATGGTATGGAAAAACCTATTGGTAGTGGATCTTGATTATCTTCCTTATTCATAGGTTTGTTTGAGCCATGTTTGGGCCCCATTCCCTAATGGGGGGGTGTGGTGGGGATTTCCACCCCACAACTGTCGCCAAGGGGGTCCAAGGGGGGTGGAGACAATTTTTGTATCCCCCCCTGGTGGGGGATTCGGGGGCAGTGCCCCCGAAGTGAAATATTGGAAAAATTGCCTTGTAAAATATTGTAATTCCATAGTCAATTTGGATCATTCATTTTAAGGTTTCAAATCTGACGATATAAGTTATTTTTAGGCTTTTTTCCCTAGAAGGAAACCCTCTTTTTGAGGGAATTGTATTGTGGCTAGGAATTATCACGAATATTGTATTCTAAGAGAGGATATTGTGAGAGAAAGAAGAGGAAGTTACAATGGGTGTGTTGTAGGTTGTATCCCTTCATTTTGTTGGATAATAAAAAGGAAGGACTTGGAAATTTCTCTGGTGGATGTATCCCACACTGGGTGAAACACGTATATCTGTGTCTCTATTGTATTGTGTACCTTCTATGTTTTATTTTTGCATTTGTTTTATTTTATTTCTTTGCGATCCTATTTTTCTAACAACTAGTATCATAGAAAAAGGTAACTCGAAGGAAAAGAGGGTTCCTGGTTCGAGTGGGAGAAATGGCGAAAGTTGGAAAGTTTAGTGTCGATAAATTTAACATCCAAAACTACCAGTTATGGAATATACAGTTGGAAGATAATTTATATCAGAAGGATCTATTCCTACTATTGGGAGGAATAACAAAGAATCCAACAACCATGAAGAATGGGAGGTTCTTGATAGAAAGGCACTAGGAATGATACAACTGAGCTTGGAAGCGTCAATGGATTTCAATATTTCAAAATAAAAGACAACGAAGGAGATAATGGATGCATTGGCTAAACTGTATGAAAAAGCCTCGGTGTCCAATAAGGTATTTTTAATGAAGCGATTATTTAATATGAAGATGTTAGAAGGTGGGTTTATTGTAGATCATTTAAATGAATTTAATATGGCTACTAATCAATGAAGTTCTATAAAAGTGAACTTTGATGATGAGCTTAGGGATCTTCTAATATTGTTCTCATTTCTAGAAAGATGGAACAAATTGGTCAGGGTTGTAATTAACTATGTCTTTGGTTCAAAAACTCTAAAATTTGATGATGTTGTTGGTGTTATCCTTAGCGAGTAAATGTGACTGAAAATCATAGGTGAGACTTCAGGTAATGCGTTAAATATGGAGAATAGGGGAAGACAAAAGGATAGAGGAAATGGATTAGGGAACCGCGAGAATTCTAGGAAGGGTAGATCCAAATCCATACTAGGAAAAATAGAGTGATGAAATTTTGGAAAGAAAGGACATCTGAAGAAAGACTGCAAAGCTCCAAAGAAGCAAAGAGATGGACAACAAGAGAAAAATTAGGAAGCAAATGTAATAGGTGATGCGTTACAAGATGCTTTGATTCTTTCTGTATATAATATTTATGAGTCTTGGGTAGTATATTCAAGGGCTTCATTTCATGCCACATCCCATAGGAAACATTTTCTAGGTTATGTTCAAGGCGATTTTGGACATGTTCATTTGGGTGATGATGCACCATGAAAAATTGTTTGAATGGGTAAGGTACAAATAAAGAAAAAGAATAGAAACCAATGGTTATTGAAAGAGGTAAGACATGTACCATATCTAAGAACAAATATAATTTCAATGTGGAAATTGGAAAGTGAAGGTTTTATATCTATATTTACAGATAATGCATGGAAGATCACCAAAGGATCACTAGTGATAGCAAAAGGAGAGAAGGTAGGTGCATTGTATTTATGTACTGGTAATAATGATTCTTCTATCTCTTTAGATTCTACAGGAGTGGATATAGATATTTTTCATCATAGGCTTGGACATATGAGTGAGAAGTGGATGCAGATACTTCACAAAAGGAATTTGTTTCCAGATCTTAAACAAACTGATTTCGATTTCTGTGAGAACTGTGTTTATGGAAAACATAAGAGAGTCAGATTTCTCATAGTCAGAAAAGAAAAGAAGAGTGAAATGTTAGAGATTGTGCATACATATGTATGGGGACCATATTAGGTATCATGTATTGGTGGCTCTCATTATTATGTTACTTTTATTGATGATGCAACTAGAAAAACTTGGGTTTATTGCATTCGACAAAAATCTGATGTTTTTAATACTTTTAAGAAATGGAAAGATTTGGTTGAGAGTGAGACTAGAAAAGGGTTGAAGTGTCTCATATAATACAATGGAGGTGAATATTGCAGCAAGGAGATTGATGATTATTGTTCATACCATGGGATTTATAGAGAGAAAATAGTTACAGGAACACCACAAGAAAATGGTGTGTCAGAAAGGATGAACATGACAATCACGGAGTGTGCAAGGAGTATGAGATTGCATGTTGGGTTTCCCTTACAATTATAGGAAGATGTTGTAGATATTGTTGTTTACTTAATAAACAGAGGACCTTCAAGCTATTTGGATGGTGGAATTCCAAAGGAGGAATGGACAGGTAAAAATGTAAACTATTCTTTTTTGAAGACTTTAGGTTGTGAATCATTTTTTCATATTGATAAAGAAAATAGAACAAAGCTTGAGGAAAAATCCAAGAAGTGTACCTTTTTTGGATACATTGTTAATGATTTTGGTTGTCTCTTATGGGATTATGAAAATGACAAAATCATTAGGAGTAGAGATGTCATATTCGATGAGAATGTCATGTACAAAGATCAGTTGCAGGGAAAGAAACAAGAAAAATAAAAACTAGAATACACAGTGCTTGATGAGATCACTGAAAAATAAATTCCAAAGGTACCAAAAAATCAAAATGCACAATAACAGGAGCAACACGTACCTCAAACTTCTACAAGTTTTGTTAGAATATATACCAGGTTAAGTAGACCCCCTGAACAATACTCTTCTTCATTGTATTATTTATTGTTGATTGATTCTGGTGAACCAGAATGTTATGAAGAGGAAATGTAGGCAGACACTAAAAATAAGTGGGAGCGAGGCATGAAAGAGGAAATGGATTCCCTGGTAAATAACCAGACTTGGGGCTTGGTTCAATTTACTATAAGAAAAAGAGAAATGTAGAATAAATGGGTTTACATGTTGAAGGAAGAAGATGGAGGAAAAAAGTGATACAAGGCTAGACTTATTGTAAAGGAATTTGCACAAAAGAAAGGTATATATATTTTGATGAAATATTTTCTCCTATTGTTAAGATGACTTCAATTAGGATTATTTTAAGTCTTGTGCCAGTAGAATATTTACATATTCAACAGTTAGATGCAAAAACAACTTTTCTCCATGGGGATTTGGAGGAAGAGATTTCTATGCAGCAACCACAGGGGTATGAGGTCAAAAAGAAGGAAAATTTGGTATGCAGGTTGAAGAAAAGCTTGTATGGAATAAAGAAAGCTCCAAGGCAATGGTATTTTAATTTTGATAGGTTTATGACTGAACAAGGTTATAGTAGATGTCATTCTGATCACTATGTTTATTTTAAAAGGATATAAAATAGAAGTTATATTATCTTTCTATTGTATGTAGATGACATGCGTGTTCCGGGTTCTAATATGTAGGATATAAATGTTCTTAAGAAGAAATTAGCTAATTCATTAGCTAATTCATTTGCAATGAAGGATTTGGGTGCTGTAAAGAAAATCCTTGCTATGAGAATAACAAGAGATAGGAAAACTCACAAATTGACATTGTCTTAGGGTGAGTACATAGAGAAGGTGTTGGAGAGTTTTAGAATGAAGAATGAAAAAACAGTAAGTAAAACTTTGTCCAACCATTTCAAATTAACCAAGGAAATGTGTCCCAAGACACAGGAGGATATAGAATACATTTCCAGGGTCCCTTATTCATCAACAATTGGTAGCTTGATGTATGCGATGGTTTGCACAAGACCATATATTGCACATGCAATGGGAGTTGTGAGAACATATATGAACAATCTAGGTAAAGAGCATTAGAAGGAAGTGTTATCCTCGATATCTAGGGAAAACTAGGAGATCATGTCTCGAGGCCCGCAGGTCCTAGACATGAAGTGTCGAGAGAAGGATTGGCCTGAGCATGGCCCTGGAGGGCCCATCTTTCTTCTTCTTCACCAGACTTTTCCTATCAGCAGCAACAGCTTCCATCACCATCGACTTGGACTTGCATCGAAGAGGACTCTTGCTCCATGAGGTAATTGGTCCAAGGTATCATGGTATGTGTCATGTTTGATTGCTATAACCTTCTTATATATGCATTAGGTTCCTTTCATTTCTGATGACTGCTTGGATCTTACACTAATCCACTTGACCATTGCTGGGGTGATTGATGGGGTGATTTAGCAAGCTTGTACTCATGGGTCTTGGTTAGCCACCAAAGGGGATTTGCAGAGCCATCGTCCGCTCCCACCATTCTATCATTTTTTTTATCTTATCTCCCGCACATCTGTCCCATTCCCCTAGTCCAACCATTAGGATGACCTTTGAGGGTTACACTTTGTCTTGTGGGAAGAAGGGGCTAAAGGCCTAGGGGGTAAAAGCAGCTGGTAAAAGATAAAATCCATAAGAAATGAAAACCTAGAGATGCTTCACCCAGGGATCCCCGAGAAGGCAGTAAAAGGCCTCTCGATAAGAAACTAAAGGGACCCTAAGAAAAATAATAAAAAAAACAAGACCTAACCAAGAGGATGGGAGGTCTCATTACGAGCCGACCCATTATGTTCATAGGTATCTAGCAGTGTGACATTTCCATTATCTGGTCACCACGCCAGGGCAGTGACCTTTGGTTTCATGGACAAGGGAAAGGGGGTCTCATCACGAGCCAGTCTTATCATCTCTGCGAAGATACTAGTGGGTAACACTGTCAGCTTTGGTCACCATGCCAAGGCAGTGTCCTCTGGTTAGAACTTGAAGTAAAAAAGAAAGAAAAGCAATAAAAAAAAATAAAGGCAATAAAGGGCTTGGAAAAAATGCATCCATGACGGGTACAGCTCGCCTCCTACAAAGGCACCCACAGACAACACCTGCCCTTGGTCTTACTGTGACTGGACATCCCTAGACCACATCACCTCGTAAAACATGGCTTGAATGATATTCTGAGGAAACTTTCCATCTCTTGTGGGTATTAGCCCAAAAGGTTATTCTGTTGGTCTTCTTCAAATTTGTATAGTAGATTTATGTAATGTCTTTGAGCTCTTAGATGATATGCTAGGGATTTCATGCACGTATTTGATAATAACTAGGAGATCATTTCTCAAGGCCCACAGGTCCTAGACATGAAGTGCCGAGAGCAGGATTGACCTGAGTTATCCCTAGATATCATGGATAACATCTGGCTCCAACTCGGGGATATGTGAAAACCATAGAGTGCATGAGAACCTCAGCAATCCCTGGCATAAACTTGTAGACCTTGCTCACACTTGACAAGAAAGCATCAGCAACAAAGGTGGGGTGGTATTTCCACCCCGCAAACATAATATATGTGTATATAAAGCAATCATGGATGCAAGTAGAAAGTAAAAAACTCTCCTGTACTTACCTGTTGGCTGCGTGTTGGTGTAGTCAAACAACCAATGAAGCCAATCTAACAACGTTCCTCGATACCTGCCTTTGTGCTTCATCATAAACCAAAACAGTGATAAATCAAACACAAAAATGTCATGAGTCACAATGTATATCATATCATCGGAAAAGTCAGAATCTAACTCATGGAGGCGGGTGGGAGGGAGATAATCCTGCCAAGTCCATCTCTGAGAAAATTACTCAATCCTATCCAAGAAAGGGTCATGAGAAATACAAGGTTTAGAAAACCGACTCGAAGGGCCTGCAAACTGGTTAGCCATGACATCCTCACGCTCTAAAGTCAAGGAAGGGATTGATAAATTTTTGGCAGACGACTGGCAAACTATCAAGGGAAAGTTGAAAAACTGATTGGATCTTGTATTACCCAACCAACCCTTGGAGTCTAGGGTTTGACTAGGAGGAAACTCAACATAAAAAAGGTATTTCCCAACTACACCTTTAATGGAAGAGCATGGCAAAGTAATAACAGGTGGTTGGGGTGAAAAGTCATGAGAGACCTTCTTTAGGGAAACAATGTCCTTACTTGTATTAAAATCTGAGCATAGCGGTGGTTGGCAATCATCTTCATGAAAAGAGTCCAAGTGCTCAGAAGAGTACCCATAAAAAATCTCAAGGTAAGACTGAAAATCATCAGGAGAATAAGGTACTAGGTCATCCTTGGTCTTTTGAAAAGTACGGGTAAGAATCTCATTTCCTTGTTGCCATTGGTTGGAAGTAATATGTTGTGACATTTGCAAGGGAAACAACTGAAAATGACTCTCAGTGTCATAGATGGGATCAATTTCATAACCAACTATACCCCACCAACGTCTCCCAACATGTATGAACTCATCAATGTTATCAATAGTGTCACCATTTGTGTCATAACATGCAGGGTTTGAAACATTTGAACATTTATCCTCCTCCTCCCCTTCCTCACAAGGTAAAGCATTATCAAAAACTAGGAGAGGAGGGTAACTTACTGTTTCTTGCTGCATAGGGACTTCGAGGACCTTGATGTTTTCAACATGTGTTATTGTTTCATCCTCACGGACTGCTTCTTTATCTTCGATTGCACAGCAAGGGACATCAACTTTGTTCAAAACTTTCTTTCCTCCTTCATTTTCTGAATCAAGGAACAAAGTGTCATTGGCATCTTGAAATGGAAAGAAACCAACCTCATCTTCTTTTTGTTGTGCAGGAGAAAAGAGCTCTTGGATTGATTCATCAGAGGGAGGGGCACACATTGATACTTCATCGTTTTGCTCAGGTTCCATCTCCTCAACCATGTCTTCAATCATCCCATGTTGAATGATGGTCTGCTTCCCTTCTTCTTGGAAATCATCAGCGAGGTTTTCATGGGAAT
>SNQJ01S0002364.1:161563-174165 GCA_010110895.2 Picea sitchensis
ACATAAATTGAAGAAAGAAGACGTCCTAGGCCTAATTGAGTTTACACCTAGGGTTTTGACTTTTAGGGTTTGAAAGGCCTTGCCTTTGCAACACTTTTCATCCCTAGATTTATGTTTTTTTGAAGCTAGCCGTTTTTTGCCAATGATTTTTAAGGAAAGAGGGAGGAGCATGAGGCCTTGCTTAAGCAACACCGAAATGAGCCTCCTCCCCTTAGGGTTTTGACTTCATGGCCCTGCTGTTGCAGCACTATCAAGCCTAACTCTCTTGTCCTTATAGTTAGATTCTCCCGAGACTTTAGCCTTGCTTCGTGACTCCATAATACCCTAAGGCACTAGTCTAGAACTCCAACGTTGAGACTCTTGTGTTAAAACAACACTTTTAAACTTCTTAAATTTGAAACCCTACTAACCCTAACGTCTCACTAACCCTAGACTTATGATGATGTCATGCCTCTTTTGAACTCTTGTTTGATATAAAACGTTGTGGCTTTGTCATCTAAGTGATAGACATTAAAGTATTGATAATTGTCATTGGCTAATTTGCAAAACGTCCACCTCTTTGCCTATCAAACTAACCCTAGGAATAGGTTGATGTCACCTCTAGTATAGTGACGCAACAACCTTTGTATGTGAGCATATGATGATATTTAATGCATTGTGTTAATTCCAAGATTGATTGTATACATTGGATGCTATATCATTTCCAGTATTATTGAGAAGTAATTTTTTGCAATCATTGACTTCGTCAATAATTACTGCTATTTATGCTCATTAAATGTTGATAGTCATTGATTTATGAATTACTAACCACTGTTGCACATTTTAGTCTTGTCTCGCAAACAGGTGCCTATTCTGTGGAATACCTTCATTTTGACTATCTTCTTGGCGGTCATATGTGAAAGGGAAAACTTACCTTGATCCTTTAAACCCTTTGCCTTTCAAAACCCCAGATTTCCAGGGACGTCTCCCTTGGGATTAGCCACCCTAAATAGAAAGAGTCCCCCATCGAGGTGACAGTGGGTGGGGAAGCTCCTGTTACGCCAGTTTGACCTTTCTTTTTAAGCTACCTGACCTAGAATACAAACTGAGTGATAACATTTTGGCGCCGTTGCCGGGGAACACTGAGTCAATCTTCCTCAACGAAAAACCTTTGGTAAGCCTTGCCTCAGAAATATTTTCTTACAATCTTACATGGCGACTCCACTACAACTTTTCCCCCTATTCTTTGGTAGTTTCAGGAAAACTATCTGGCGACTGAATTGATGACGAAGCCAACAATGACTTCACAATGGGATCCCGGGAGCTATACACCTTTAGGCATTAGCAAAATCCCAGGATACCCAAGACAAATGCCCCCTGTCTTCAAGAGATGGCTCCCTAAATTCATTGGTGGTAATAGGGAAAGAGATGACTTTCATATGAATGAATTTTATTCTTACTTTATATTCCATCTTGTCAATGATGATGCTGAAGATGTGGTGATGAATTTTTTTTTCAAACACTCTTCATGGAAAATCTAAGAAGTGGTATGATAACCTTCCTAATGCTAGCATCACCTCTATGAACCAGTTGGAAGAAGTCTTTCTTGAAGAATGGGGAATTCATTCAGAAGACATATCAGTACTACTAAAAAATTTTGAGCATATAAAACAAACTGAGAATGAAACCCTATTCAACTTTAAGAGTAGGTTTGAAGGCACTCTGTATCAGATTCCTGCAAGCCATCGTCCTGAAGAGGAGTATGTTGTCCATATCTATACCCATGCGATCTTTGCACACCTAGGTTTGCACACCTAGGTTTGCCCCGAGAGCAAGATTGACCTGAGCATGGCCCTGGAGGGCCCATCTTTGTTCTTCTTCACCAGACTTGTCCTGTCAGTAGTAGCAGCTTCCATCACCATCGACTTTGACTTGCATCGGACAGGACTCTTGCTCCATGAGGTAATTGGTCCAAGGTATCATGGTATGTGTCATGTTTGATTGTTATAACCTTCTTATATATGCATTAGGTTCCTTTCAAGTCTGATGACTGCTTGGATCTTACACTAATCCACTTGACCATTGCTGGGGTGATTGATGGGGTGATTTAGCAAGCTTGTACTCATGGGTCTTGGTTAGCCACCAAAGGGGATTTGCAGAGCCATCAACCGCTCCCACCATTCTATCAATTTTTTTATCTTATCTCCTGCACATCTGTCCCATTCCCCTAGTCCAGCCATTAGGATGAACTTTGAGGGTTACACTTTGTCTTGTGGGAAGAAGGGGCTAAAGTCCTAGGGGGTAAAAGCAGCTGGTAAAAGATAAAATGCATAAGAAATGAAAACCTAGAGATGCTTCACCCAAGGGATCCCGGAGAAGGCAGTAAAAGGGCTCTCGATAAGAAACTAAAGGGACCCTAAGAAAAATAATAAAAATAACAAGACCTAACCAAGAGGATGGGAGGTCTCATTATGAGCCGACCCATTATGTTCATAGGTATCCAGCAGTATGGCATTGCCATTATCTGGTCACCACGCCAGGGCAGTGACCTTTGGTTGCATGGACAAGGGAAAGGGGGTCTCATCACGAGCCAACCTTAACATCTCTGCGAAGATACCAGTGGGTAACACTGTCATCTCTGGTCACCATGTCAAGGAAGTGTCCTCTGGTTAGACCTTGAAGTAAAAAAGAAAGAAAAGCAATAAAAGAAAAATAAAGGCAATAAAGGTCTTGGAAAAAATGCATCCATGACGGGTACAACTCGCCTCCTACAAAGGCACCCACAGACAACACCTTCCCTTGGTCTTACTGTGACTGTACATCCCTAGACCAAATCACCTCATAAAACATGGCTTGAATGATCTTGTGAGGAAACTTTCCATATCTTGTGGGTATTAGCCCAATAGGTTATTCTGTTGGTCTTCTTCAACTTTGTATAGTAGATTTGTGTAATGTCTTTGAGCTCATAGATGATATGCTAGGGATTTCATGCACGTATTTGATAAATTTAATGATGAAATATGATTGACATTGCTATGATCCCGAGGACCGATGAGCCCATGGAGGGCGTAGTTCTTTATGTGTAGGACCATACCCGATGGACAGGTGCCAGAGAACCGGTGCACATGGAGATATGATTAGCTCAGACCTCCATGGGGTAGAAGATCCTATCAGATGGGTGCTGGGATGGAAGAGGTAGGAAAATGTTGTGATGAGCCCTTGAATGAGAAAGAAGAAGGACGTCCTTACCAGGACACATTGGCAGAGATCGACCTAGGGGGGATCACCAACTGCAGATGAGATGATTGTTTTTGATGGACAGGATGCCACCCAGGGCAGGCTGGATGTTTTCTGGAGCATGTGGCAGTGTGCTGGGATCATTTGGCACGTGTGGTAGCTTGCAGGAGCCCTAGAAGGTCGAACGTTTTGCCTATTGGATGCTGATCTTTCCCAAAAAGGGCCAACGTATCCCTCAGAGGGGCCTGACGTCTCCCTTTAAGCTCATATTGTGACATATTAGCATTTAATGTGAAAAATAGTGTAATTATTGTTAGTCAACCTTGTCGGCTGTTTTAATGATCTATTTTTGTAATTAAAGGTCATAAGATTGGTATAAATAGAGGACGTTGGACCTCATTTTAAACATAACACAACTCACTCTCTTGTGAGAGAATCATTTTTAGTCTTTTGTCTTGGTATTTTGTTCTTGGAAGTGAGGCGCTACTCTTGTGGAGGATCATCTTTGGAATGTTTATGGTGTTTTCTATCATTTGGAAGGTTTACAACTAGGGTTTGATAAGATCTTCATTGATTTGTAAGTGTATTTCTCATGCAAAACTTCTTGAATGAATGGTTGTAGGTTAAATCTCTTACATTTATGGTTACATTGTTATTATTTTTGCTTAATCATTGAAACCCTAGGTAGCAAGCACACAAGTAGGTCCTTGCTTCATGTCCCCGTGATAGAAGACTTGTTTTAGCCATTGATTAAGGAGAATATAGCCTAGCCGTTGCTACACTAATTCCCCTTTTTTTGAGTTAGTTTTGAAACATAAATTGAAGAAAGAAGACGTCCTAGGCCTAATTGAGTTTACACCTAGGGTTTTGACTTTTAGGGTTTGAAAGGCCTTGCCTTTGCAACACTTTTCATCCCTAGATTTATGTTTTTTTGAAGCTAGCCTTTTTTTGCCAAGGATTTTTAAGGAAAGGGGGAGGAGCATGAGGCCTTTCTTAAGCAACACCGGAATGAGCCTCCTCCCCTTAGGGTTTTGACTTCCTGGCCCTGCCATTGCAACACCATCAAGCCTAACCCTCTTTTCCTTAGATTTAGATTCTCCCGAGACTTTAGCCTTGCTTCTTGACTCCATAATACCCTAAGGCACTAGTCTAGAACTCCAACGTTGAGACTCTTGTGTTAAAACAACACTTTTAAACTTCTTAAATTTGAAACCTTACTAACCCTAACGTCTCACTAACCCTAGACTTATGATGACATCATGCCTCTTTTGAACTCTTGTTTGATATAAAACGTTGTGGCTTTGTCATCTAAGTGATAGACATTGAAGTATTGATAATTGTCATTGGCTAATTTGCAAAACGTCCACCTCTTTTCCTATCAAACTAACTCTAGGACTAGGTTGACGTCACCTCTAGTATAGTGACGCAACAACCTTTGTATGTGAGCATATGATGATATTTAATGCATTGTGTTAATTCCAATATTGGTTGTATACATTGGATGCTATATCATTTCCAGTATTATTGAGAAGTACTTTTTTGCAATCATTGACTTCGTCAATAATTACTGCTATTTATGCTCATTAAACGCTGATAGTCATTGATTTATGAAGTACTAACCATTGTTTCACATTTTATTCTTGTCTCGCAAACAGGTGCCTATTCTGTGGAATACCTTCATTTTGACTATCTTCTTGGCGATAATATGTGAAAGGGAAAACTTACCTTGATCCTTTAAACCCTTTTCCTTTCAAAACCCCAGATTGCCAGGGACGTGTCCCTTGGGATTAGCCACCCTAAATAGAAAGAGCCCCCCATCGAGGTGACAGTGGGTGGGGAAGCTCCTGTTATGCCAGTTTGACCTTTCTTTTTAAGCTACCTGACCTAGACTACAAACTGAGCAATAAYAGGAAGTAAAGTGGATTCTCAAGTATTTGAGAGGTACTACTACTCATGCATTATGTTTGGGAGGTTCAAACACTATTCTACAGGGATATGTTGATTCAGATATGGAAGGTGATAAAGATAGTAGGAGGAGCACCACAGGGTATGMTTTTACTAGAGGTGGAACAACATTAAGTTGGATTTCAAAACTGCAAAAGGTTTTTGCACTTTCAACAACAGAAATAGAGTATGGTCCTACTACAAAGGCTAGTAAAGAAATGATTTGGTTACAAAGGTTTATGGGGGAATTGGGAAAGAAGAAGGAGAATAGTAGGTTGTACTATCACAATGAGAGTGCCATTCATCTTGCGGATAAGTCAACTTTCCATTCAAAGATCAATCATATACAGATCAGGTACCATTTCATATGATCCATCTTGGAAGATGGACATTTGAAGTTGGAAAAGATACATACTAGCCAAAATCCTGCAGACATGTTAACAAAGGGAGTAACCAGGGAGAAAATGAGTTCCTGCTCAGTTTCAGTTGGCCTTCAAGCATGAAGGTGAAGATGATAATTTTTCTAGGTCCAAGGTGGCATATAGTCCAACAAGTACCGCAATAGTGGATTTGTTGTGATCAATCTCCAAGTGGGAGATTGTTGGTTGTGGAGATTGATTATCTTCCTGATTCAAAGGTTTGTTTCATCCATGCTTGGACCCCATTCCTTAATAGGGGGTGGTGTTGGGGGGATTTACCCCCCACAACTATCGCTAGGGGGTCCCGGGCATGGGGGGGAATTTTTGTATCGCTCCTCTGGTGGGGAATTCAGGGGCAGCACACCTAAAGAAAAATATTCTGAAAATTGCCTTGTAAAATATTGTAATTTCATAGTCATTTTGGACTGTTCATTATAAGGTCACAAATATGAAGGTAGAAGTTATTTTTAGGGGTTTTTTCCCCTAGAAGGAAACCCTCTTTTATGAGGGAATTGTATTGTGGATGGGAATTATCGCGAATATTGTATTTTGAGAGAGGAGACTTTGAGAGAAAGAACAAGAAGTTACAATGGGTGTGTTGTAGGCTGTATCCCTTCATTTTGTTGGATAATTAAAAGGAAGGACCTAGAATTTTTTCTGGTCGATGTAGCCCACACTGGGTTAACCATGTATATATGTGTCTCTATTGTATTGTGTGCAATAAGTGTTATATTTTCACATTTTTTTTATTTTGTTTCTCTGTGATCCTATTTTTCTAACAAAACCAATGGACCCATTGGAATTGAGGGATGTTCTTAGCATTACAACACCATTCAGAAAAGGATATGAATTTATGAGGATCCTCAGTGCCCTTATATCGACTGGCTAGTTCAAAGTCGATGATGGGTTGGAAGTGCACTTGTATGAATTTGGTTACCTTCTCCTAGTTCCCAATATTCGGGCGATGAGTCTCCCACCACCATGTCGGAGTCCCTTGAACCACTACATCTATGGCCTGGAGTATTTTCTCCATGGGGATAGTCTTCTCCATTTGGACTAGGAATGTCTCCATTGGCCCAGTACCATCAAACCACAGGGCACTAGAAAGTTAAGATCCTATCCATTGCACTGCCTTGGTGATCCGCGCACATTTCCTTATTGAAACCTCATAAATATTATTATTCCATATATCCAGGACATCTTCAGAATCCATGTCATAATACTTGACACTCCTCCAACTTAATTCTCCATCTATGGTGGGGTTGATGTAATCCTCCCTGAGCCCTGTGACCTTGTAAATATTTTAAATTTTTGATCTCTACGCATCCTTGTCAACAAGCTCATTATAGTGGTTTCCTTCATATGGATCCAATGGTGCAACCATGCATAGGGTGTAAGACTCAAATGACATTTGGCATTTTTTCAAATTTAACACCACATTTTTGTCAAAATTCAAGTCAATTCCTAGAAATGCAGGGTAGGGGTCTGACACATCCATGATTTCAATGACTTTGAAGTTGGCCCTTTTGTTTTACTCCTATATTCACCTCCACCTTCTCTAGTTGGCCAATGGGGTAGATCTTGTATTGGTTGGCTAATCAAAGTTGAATGGGAGAACACACCAACTTCGTTTTCCCCATTACTTTCCAGGATTTCTTGATTAAATTTTTCACATCGGATCCTAGATCCAACATCACTCCATCCATATCATACCCACCAAGATCTGTTGTCATCTTAAACTCTTTGACAATGCGCTTTTTCTTGTTGACCTAGTAGACTTCCCTTTCTGGCAGCGAAGTTGCAATGATGGTCTGCTCTCCTTGTTCTCTCATGCAAGAAATTAACTTAGTATTCAACTTACTCATAGCTTTTGGATCTCTAAGAAACCGCAAATAGCAGTGCAAGAAGATATTGACTTGATCTTCTACTTCTGTCATGTGACCAAGGTCATGCAAGGATTTTGTGTGTGTTGTGTGTTGCAGCTCTTCTTGACATTGTTCATATTCTTCCTACTCAACGCATCATAGCATAGTCTATCTGCATGATTCTTCTATGGATATTTGGGATGCATGTTGTATTTCTTCACGCACGTGCTCGAAATCTGCCCTTGTCTTCGCCCCTCCTTGAGTTACTACCTGGACGTCCACTTCTCCATTCTTATTCTTATTTTTGCACAACTCAGCATGTACCATGTTACGGTTACCTTTATTGTCTTGCCACTTTTTCAACAATTCTAGAAATTCCTTGGTTACATTTTTGGTACTATAACAGTATGCGCAGAGCATGTGTAACTTAGTGTAGAATCGTGATACATGATCAATCTCACTGCAATTGAAACATGCGGGGGGTATTTCACCTCATCCACCATATCCTCATCCACAGATGTGTCCATACCCACCTCAATGTCCTCCTTGATATCCACCTATGTTGTCTCCACCATGCTCACCACCCTTTTTTCCCTCTTGTACCGATAATGCATCCTGAGTATTATCTAACATCTTCTGGAGGGAGTAGAAGCTACTGATATCGTGGTCGACGAATTTAAAGAATTCAAAAAATGGCACATGATTTGTTGCTTGATAATTTTGTAAGGTGGGGTAGTGGGGTGGCACATGGCCCCACTAATGGCATGTTTCACACTATTCTGACTGACCATATAGAAATGGACTCAACGCACTTGTTTCCATGTAACACCCTATTTCCCCTAGTGTGTAAAAATAACTATACTGGCCAAGTATTGTGGCAAACTCAGAAATGTGAATGTGTGATGTGAATCGACCTTGTGAAAAAGGTCGATGAATGTAAATAATATTATGAATATATATATACTGCAGGAATGCTGAGAGGGGATGTGCTGAAAAATAGACCACGATGGCGGTGGAAGGTACCTAGAAAGGTGGCGTTAACTTCCACCAAGATTCAATACCGTATTAAGACTCCACTGGCCCAAAGAACCAAAAGCGACTCGCTGGCCCCGAATTGAATGTCTCATAGGCTGGTAGGTAGATGGCTCCTCAGGAATTAATGAGGGATGGGGAGGTGAACCACCCATCCGTAGATCCGTCAGGCCAGACCAGAGCGAGGGAAATCGTTCCACACACAACCTCGCAAGAGGATAAGGCATGGGGAAGAAGCGATTGGGGGCAGACACGAGGGGAAGAAGAGAACTCTGGAAATATGTGGAGTGAGTGATAGCAGAGAGGAAGGAGAGTAACCTTCGCTCCTCGTCATTGGAAAATAGAGACGCAGTCTCACAACATTGTGGTCTCAGCTCGGGGGTGGCTAGTGGTAAATCTGTTGGGAGTCACTGAGCCTATGGTTGGGTGGAAACGAGCACCCCTCTCAGTAGTTTCTTGATCCCTGGTGTTAATTCTGATAAGTGTTTTGCCTCTAGAATCTTGAAATATATATATATATATATATATATATATGTTTATTTGATGATTATGCCCTTAAGCTGTGAAACTATGAATGATTTCATTATAAGAATGTCTGTATGGTATTTTGATCAGTACTAGTAGTTGTATATTTGTATGGAAAGACTACGTATGGCTTATGTCCTCATGAATCATTATTTATATGCGTACTGATCTAATTTGGACTTCACGTCTGGTTCTCGGGAGGACGATACCCTCATCTGCCTCATATAGTACCCTGGGTGAACCTCCCCATAGAGATACCCTCCTTGAAAATCCCATCAAGAACTGGGAAAGAGAATGTGAAGGCGCAAGGCCTTAGTAACCCTGCAAAAAGAAGAATGACTCTCTTGAAAAACACGAGATGGCAGCATAAGGATGAAGTATCGAATCGACAGACAAGATCTCATCGGGAGATCTGTGGTCACTCACGACTGTCAAATCGGAAGGAGAAGATAGAGTGTTAAGTGCCTTAACCTTGATAGGTGGTGATCGACAGACGAGATCCCGTCGGGAAATCTACGATCAAACACGACCGTTAGATTTGTAGGAGAAAGTAGGGTGTTAAACGCCTTACCACTTGGTTTCTCTGTGTCTTCATGGGTAGCAAATAAATTGGGACAGTAGATCCCCAAGGTCCATGAGAGTATCCGAACTGTGGATATTTCCACAATTAGGAAGTCGTGGGAGAGCCCACAAGTTAGGAATCTGTCTGAGCAGTTAGATCTCGTCTGAAAAACAAAACTCGACAGCCGTTGGATCTGTCAGGAGATACCCGAGGGTTAAAATCCCAGTGGATCAGGACTTTTCATTTTGGAAACCCTAGGATAGATCTAGACCGTCTGATTAACGGAGGCCACGTGTCAAAAGATTACCCGTATCGGGAAATCGAGGATCGGGGATTCGGGAGTTCCGTTGATGAGAGTTTGGGATTTTCCATAGTGGAAACCCCGGAATAGATCTGATTCATCCAAATGACGGAGGCCACGTGTCATAAGATTACCCATATCGAGAAATCAGGGATCGGGGATTCGAGAGTTTCGTTGATGAGAGTTTGGGATTTTCCATAGTGGAAACCCCGGAATAGATCTGAGCTGTCCGAATGACGAAGGCCACATGTCGTAAGATTACCCATTTCGAGAAATCGAGAATCACAGAATTGGGAATTCTGATGATGAGAGATCAGGACTTTCCGTGGTGGAAATCTTGGGATAGATTTGGACCGTCCGATTTATGGAGGTTACGTGTGAAGAGATTAACCGCATCGGGAAACCAGGGATCAAGAATTTGGGAGTCCCATGATCGAGAGTTTGGACTCTCGTGATGATAAAACCCTGATGAAGGGAATATATTATTTCGGAGGATCTCAGGGTCGGTGACGACCGTTATATGTGAGGAAGAAATGTTGGATTTAAGTCAGGGCACAAATGCGCATTTAGGAAAGTAACGAGAAGATCTGGACAGCCAGAGTCCACCCGCCCAGTTCTATGGCTGAGGTTTCGTTCTGGATCCCCCTNCCGGAATCGGACATGCAACTCTTGAACGGTTGAGATTAGTTCACCTTGATCAACGGTGCTCAGGTGAATTCTGAACCCCCCTTTCCATTCTGCCTTTAATGGGTGGGTCTGAAATAGTGTGGCATGTGAAATGGGCCCCCCTCCTGTCATGTCGACTACCATGTCGCATTTCCCCCTCCGCCACCTGTACTCCACTTAACTGTGTGATGGGGCCTGTTCTCATTGGTTGTTCTCTAGCCCTGATGGGATTTGTCCCCATTGGCCATTCACTAGCCCTGCCGAGGTTCGATGGTTACATAGTCGAATGATTTGAAATTCCTGTGGCACCAAGTCATGAAATACAAAGAGGCACCATGATTATTTGACCTGTGATCATGACCCACGGATTACATGGGAGCAGATAGAGAAAGAACTAACTTGCGCTAGGCCTCCGTAGGTAATTCGGGGCCTCTGATTCAGCAGAAGACCAGAAAAAAAATTGATTATGGTAGTGGGTATGTGACAAAGTGGTATTAGATCATGGTTACAACACTTGGCCTGCTTGGGCTTAGGCATGAGCCGTGTTAGAAGATATTGTTATCTGCGTTTCTCTTTAAGGAGAAGGACTGCAGAATGAAACTATAATTTGGAAACTTCTATAACCCCTCTATTAAAATGAAAACTACTCTTATAGGAGTAGGGATGCACTGATCATTATCACTGATAATATTTGAGTGCGAATGACAGAGGTATAATAAATTGTTCTATGAAGCTGCACGAGCTAGACAAGGGACATGGACTGTGTTTTCCTGTTTTGGTGTTATGAGGGCTACCTACTAAAGTAGGTAGAGTCTCTTGCAATTGAGATGGTTGGTTAGATAAGGGTTAAGACCCAAATGAAGAACTCCTTCATGATTTGGGAAATCTGGTAAGGACTGGTAGGATCCTTAGAAAGTTATGATTTTTGCATTATTAAGAGACTAAACCCTGAGCATACAATTCCTCATGATTGAGAGGACTAGTGAAAATACGTAGGGTCAGATTTACCTGACCTATAATGGTTAGAATCGACCATGAGGATAACCTGTTTGAGGAGTCCTTTGGGACTATTGTTAATTCCAAGGAATGACCCTTGTTGGTCGTTTCCATAAAGAGAGGGTAACACCCATATGAGTTGGACTATGAGAATAGTCTGGTAGGAAACCTAATAAGCTCAGGAGGAATAGTATCCGTTAGATTGGAATCAACGAGAGTCGTTGATCTAGATCTTAGAGGTTTCGTCTATGGGGGGAATGGAAGTGTAGACTTCCCAAAGTCGCGCCAGGTAAATCACCGATTTAATCAAGACCATTGATTGTCGGGCCCGCATAGAATAGAAGTTTGGGAAAATGATGGAGGATTGTCCACAGGTTCGCCGAAACAAGGGATCCTGACGCGTGTCTGAGAATTGATCCCAGGTTCTGAGCGAAGGGTCATGTGGATGAAAGAGCCGAGAAAACCCTAGCCTTGGTCTTTCGGGTTTTTGGATTTCACGAATCAAGGAAGCAAAGTTCCTTGCAACGAAAATTCCGAAATCGCGAAATGCGAAGCGCCTTTTAGTTTGGATTGTGGGCACCGCCGGTGGTCGCATGAGGAGAAGGCGTGAGATAATATGATGAATAGTGCATGAGTTAATGCACCAAGGAGCTTCATATTAAGAAGTCTGATACTCATACCAGTAAGATATGAATGATATATAGAACGTGCAAGTGATGCACATATATGATGTAAGAGTATATGTATACTAAAGGCCCAACATGATGGCCCTGATAAGTGAATAGTGAGGCAAGAATTACACTTGCCAAAATTGAATGAATACCATGGATGCATGGTTGACTCCATTCTGAAGATTTGTGAAGGATCTGTCTTGAAGGATAGCTTAAAGGGAATGTACTCCATATCCCCGGGAAAATATAGTACAATTAAATTAAAGAGTAAACGAGCAAGGATGCTTTGTTGTCATGATAAGAGGCAAATGTTTATGCCTTTGCAGATCACAATGAGAAGGACTGTGAACAATCCTGAGATGACTAATTTTAAAAATGGAAATGTATGTAGGCTATGAAATATAA
>SNQJ01S0002364.1:174175-187803 GCA_010110895.2 Picea sitchensis
GTGCCATTACCACCAGGGTCCACCTACGGAGACATAGGTATGTCACAGTTTTTTAAATATTTCATTTTTTTTGTATTTTTGTATAAGGAGACAACAATATTTTTGGATGATGTTATGTACTAATTAAACATGTATGTGACGCAGATGTAGGTCCAAGACAACCAAAAGGACTTCCACGACATCGTCGAAGGCACTGGATACAAATTCCAATCTGAAACAAAATTAGCATATGCATCAGATACATAATTATAAATTCTAGGTATGTGATGATAAGTAATAAAATCAAAATATCGTTCCAAAATTCGTAGCCATAGGAATCGTCAGAGTAGAGTAGGGTCACACAAATGGTAACTATATTTCTATTGACATACTACTAATTGGGAGTCCAGGAGAACCTCTAAAGAGATAATACCATTGAAATGACATCACACAAATGTTCTATAACGATGCTATATTCGGCCACATTATTCGTGGATGGCCCAAGGAATATGCCAACTGAAGACACTGGTAGACCCTCAGGTGAATAAACAACCCAAGCAACGGAAGCCAAGTTCTGTGTATGATGACTGGCCCTGTCTACAAATCCCAATTAGACCAAATCCTTTGTTGACATATTCCAACCAAGGGAAAAATTGATAAGCAAGTTGAAGATAAAAATAAAGGGAAAAGATATATACACTAAATTACATTAGTATACAAAGAGTTACACCCAAGCTTGGGGATCAAGCATAATATATTTTTAGATAGAGCCCATTCCTAGGCTCAACCAACATGTTCCCTTCATAATCTTATAATTCATAGGCTCCTTTTTCTAAGACACGTTGCACGATATAGAGACTGTGCCACATGGGTTTGAACTTTCCTGCCCCTAGTGGTTCTTTGGCTTGATCATACAGAAGGACCAAGTCACCCTCAACGTACATCTAAGGATAGAAAGACTTATCGTATTGGACCTTGACACGTATTTTATTTTCTTCTATAGTCGTAGAAGCATCTTGACGCTACTCATATAGACTTTCTAGGTGTACGAGGTGTTGTTCGAGATCGGAAGTGTCAGGTAGGAGCATAACTGCCAATCTAAGAGAAGGGATTTCACATTCAATAGGTAGGATCAAATCCATACCGTGTACTAACTGGAAAGGAGAAAAACTCGTGGAAGTATTGACTGAGGCTTGGTATGCCCAAAGTGCTGGATAAAGCATGGTATGCCACTCAGATTTTCTCTTGCTGACATTTTTCTGCAAAATGGTCTTGAGAGACTTTTTCATGGCCTTTACTTGTCCATTTTCTTGGGGGTAGTAAGGGGAAGAATGAGCATGCTTATACCCTAGTTTAGATGCTAGTTCTTTCATCATTTCTTTCTGAAAGTGATTTCCATGATCAGTGGCAATCTCACTCGGGATTCCAAACCTAGCTATAATTTGATTGAATACAAAGAAGGTGAAATTATTCCCATCGGATTTAAATCTAGGCATGACATAGGCCCACTTAGTGAAGTAGTCTATGGACACGATAATGTGTTGATTCCCCCCTGCTGAAGTTGGGTTTCAATCTACATAGTCCACCCCCCATGTGGTGAAGGGAACGACGATAATGACTGGATAGAGAGGGGCTGAATGCGAGTGCATTTTTCAAGTGAACACCTGGTAGGGGTGACACTTATTAACTACTTCGATGCAATATTTAAATATTGATGGACAAAAATAACTGGGTCGCAAAATTTTATGGCTTGTCACAATCCAAAATAGATGAACACCACAAGCCCCACTGTGGAATTTGTTTAGAATAGACTCATATTCTTCATGAGTTAAACAATTATGCAGGATACTGTCTATTCCTCGACGATACAGGGTGTCGTCGACGATAAGATTGTTCTTAGCTTGGTATCGTATACGCCATCAGTCATCTTGTGAGAGATACTAAGGGAACTTCAACGCTTGAAGATAGAGAACAATATATCCATACCATGGGTCTGACGACGAGACAAGGAAAATGTGTTCATCCAAAAATGAATCAACACAAATAACATCCTTGTCTAACCGAGGGAAGTTGTATATTAAGTCTGTAAATACTAGTGATTTTTTGGACTTTGTAGAAGCGAAATCGATATCGAACTCTTGTGGAATGAAAATCCATTTATTGTACTTTCCTCCTATGGTACGCCTCATAAGGACGTATTGAAATGGATTGACATCGGAAACCACATAGTTTTTAAAAGAAATATATAATGTCATAATCGTTGGACTGCGTGAATGGTAGTGAAAGCTAGCTTTTCAACATGAGAATATTTGAGTTCAAGGCCGACCAAGTTTCGACTAAGATAGTAAATGACATGCTCACGAAGCTCATCATCCTCCTGAACCAACACCATACTAATCGTTTCTTCATACACGGTGACATAAAGAAAGTAATATCTACCGTAATCTGGAGACTTCAATAGAGGCATCGATACCAAGGCTTTCTTCAAAGCATTGAAGGATTCCTGGGCTGACTCATCCTAGATAAAAGGAGTGTCCTTCTTCAAGAGACACATGAAACCCCAAGTAATATTGGCATAGTTCACTATAAGCCGTCGTAAAAAGTTAGGTTTCCCCTGTAAACCTTGAAGTTGGTGAATAGTGTGCGGGGGAGGTAATCGAAGTATTTCCTCAACCTTTAACAGATATACTATGATCCCAGTTTCAGAGACTAAAAATCCTAGAATTTTACCTAACATAATGCAAAAGATGCATTTATGAGGGTTCAATCGGATGCGATACTGGAAACATCTTTCAAAGACTAGTCGAAGGTGCTTAGGGTGATCCACTCTCTTACGAGAGTGAGCAACAAGATCGTCAAGATAGGCTTTGGATATATTCTTGAGATCATGAAATATGAAGGTCATAGCTCGTTGGAAGGTTGTTCCGGCATTTTTAACGCCAAAAGGCATCTTTCGATATGTGAAAGTACTCCAAGGGAAAATAAATGTCATATTATGTTGGTGCTCAGGTTTAATCTGAATTTGTTTATACCCTGAAAAACCATCCATGAAAGAAAAAACTTTGCTTCCTTCACACTCGTCGACAATATGATCGATGAAGGGTTTCGGGAAGTTGTCTTTAGGATAGGCTTTGTTCAGGTCATGAAAATCCATGCATACAAAGACGATTCCTTGGTTTGTATTCACATGAACAAGATTGGATACCCATTTAGTCAAGGGAACTAGGTAGATAAAGCCAACATTATGCAATTTTTCTACCTCTACCTTAATAGTAGGGGCCTTCCTAGGATTGACATCTCTAAGACTTTTTTGAACATGCTTAGCATCCAGGTAAGTTTTAGTCTCATGTTCGACAATTTGAGGGTCAATTCCTGGCATCTCTTCATATGACCAAGCGAATATATCTCAGAATTCCTTGAAGAGTTTGGTGTAGATCATAATTTCTTCTCGCAAACAATTTGCACCGATGTATACATTTTTAACCTTTCCAAGAGTATGAGAGATATCAATCATGACGGTAGGATAAATACTCTCCATGTTTCCCTCGGCATAAATGTCGTTCGTATCAAGTGGAACTACGATGAGACTAACTATCTCACTCAAAGTAGATCTAAAGTCATCTTGTTCAATTATAGCAAGATCTGGGAGGAAATAAGAGCTATGATGCATATCATCCCAAGGTCTATTAGAACCGTTCATGTCCTCAATGATAGATTTGTCTGAAGGAAAAGTCTCATAAAGGCATTCATGTGTACAAGACAATGAAGTGGCCCACACGGGATCCATAACAGGATCCTCCTCGTCCATCTGCGAGGTAACAGGATCTGGATCGGCGGAAGAGTCAAGAACAACTTGATATGCAACCTCTGCTACCGATACTGACATGGCCATTCCAGAATGTAACTGACCTTCATAAGACGTCGTCAGGGAAGGTAGGGTCAAAGGATTGTTAAAATAGGAAGTGCGGAAAGGAACAAACCTCTTTGATGAAATGAGCCTACTGGACATGGCATATATATGGTGAACTAGTTCCATGAAATTGAAGGTACCCATAAGGGATGACTACATTCCGACACTGATATTGTCAGTTGTCGGCTGAGAATTGTCGATCACAGGGATCAAAGGTCCAACAAATGAATTGGGGCTAGCATATGCAAAGGATAATTGGTCGATCATCATGATCTTCCCCTCATGAGGAAAATAAAGAGTATGGAATATGGACGATACGATTGCAGTCATAGCGTAAGTCCAATTGCATCCTAGTAACAATTTATAATCGAGGGGTGCATCAACCATCTCGAAATCCACCTCTACCATGTTTCCACCTAACCGGATCGGAAAGGCGGGAAGAATACTGTGAGGGTGGAAGGAACGACCATCAAAAGAATTTAACATGGTCGGAGACTGAGAAAGGGTCGGAGATTCGAGGGATTTCCAATAGACCAGGGACATCACACATGTTGTAGTGCCTTCATCAACAAAAATAAGATTGATGGTATACTTTGAGTAACCCACGTGGATTTGGAATGTCACATGGTAAGGAAAGCGATGCTTCACATATGTGACGTCAAAATTTATAAATTTCAAGCCACAAGGATCTAGAGCTCCTAATGCAGATAGAAAGGAATTCCTCTGTGAAGGACACATATGGATTGCCTCCATATCTGACATCACACAAGGGGTTTGACCGAGGTCCTCAACAATAGAGTAATTATGGGTAGCTCTAGCATTATGATTATGGGTATAGCGCTTGAGTACTCCTTTCGAAATACGAGGTGAGGGATTTGGTTTTTAGATCTGTAAGGGCATATTTGGAGGAGGGGGGGACTCTAGACCAGAAATATTCTATGGAGAATTGTAATTGCAAGACCGACTGGCTACATTAACCTCATACTTAATAATATTGATGCATAAAAAGTCATTGTCTTGCATTGGTGGGTTTTAAATCCCACTCGCCACATTTCAGGTATTTGAGGAGCTCGAGGCCATGTGCTAGTTATGTGGAAAAGGATTAGTCATCACAGTGGGTGGTAGGGACAAAATCCTTGCAATTTCCACAAGTTTGGGGCATAAATGGGTAAGGTGATCGTCTGTACAAATCTTACAGGGAAACTTCACCTTCCACCTTTCTTTCTTTCCCTTACCAGCCTTATTATTTGACTTCTCATTATCACCATTGTCCTTGGGTTTATTATTATTCTTTCCACCCTTACGATTATTATTATGTCCTTTCTTTTTATTCCATCCTGGTTTCTAGTTACCATTAGGGGTGGCTGAAAATTGCACATAATGTACATCTGTCGAATGAGTGGGATTGGAGGACACATACGAAGTTGGCCCTCCTATAGACTGGTTCAAAGCCAACTCTTTCAAATGGCTTGTCACCGAGTCTATGGATTTTCGATTGGAGGAGCCTACAATGCCATCAACATGAGGCCCCAGATTTTGTCTAGGGTCATAGTTTGACCTCAATGCGTCTAGAAGAATATTGTATAACATCCTATACTGAGAATATATAATTTCCATCTGTTGGGCTTTAAAAATCACTTATTCCTCAGATGTAACCTCAGATGTAGAAACATCCTTCGAAATATAAGGCAGGAGAGACTTAAGGAACCACTCTAGAAGGAATTCTGGGGGTATGTAGGCCTTGATCAACCTCTTCCATCTAAGCCACTCCTGGATGTGATCTGAGATATGAGTGGCCTTGTCCCGACGAAAGGTTGACAGAAGTTTTATGCCAGCATTGTAACAAGCCGAAAATTGGAAGTGGTTGAGGTAGACTAAAACCAACTGATTAAAATTTTTGTATTCCCTCCTAAGTAGCTCGATATACCATTTCACAGTGACCCCCATGAGGTTGCGTTGAAACAATCTTAACCGAATAGAATCTTCACTAAGGGAATTTGAAGAGCACCAAAGGTGAAAAGTAGTGACGTGATCACCAGGATCTTCACTAGTTTTAACCTCGAATTTTTGAATATCAGAAGGAATCTTAGTGAGGATGTGGGGCCATGTCAGATCATGACACACGTGGTCATTCATTAACTTAGACAAGTATGGAATATTGAGCGTGGACAGAAAAGAGCTATAAAGTTGTAGCATATGGCCCCGAGGTCCCTGGAAATATTGTTGTTTGGGAATCACAGCCCATCCAAGGTTCTGGTAAGCACCATGAACCTCTTTGGGATTGCAAGAACCTCGTCTGGACTGATTCATGAGGTTTTTTTTGGGCACCATTCCAGTAGGAATGTTCTGATGAGGGTTGTAAAAAATGCCCCCAGCCGAAGTGGCTATAGGTTGGGGGTTGCCCAAGGTATGAAACTGACCTCCTCTAGGTGTGAATACAAAGGATAAATGGATTCTTCATGCCAAACATATTGGTCAGAATCAATACAAAGGAGATGGGTGTAAAGGATGGAACATGAGTAGTAGCTTTTCCGCCAAGTTGGTTACTCCATCTAGAAGCAAAAGGATTAGACCCAGGGTTAAAAGGAGGAAATCCTCCAATAGTAGGAATCGTTTGCAGGACATGAGTACCACCAAACAAGAATGGAATATGTGGAGGAGTTTTTCCCCCAATTCCAATGCTAGTATTCGTACCAACCGCTGGGATGGAAGTTGAAAATTGCGATGTGAAATTTGACATACCATAAGAAAAAGGACTAGAGACCATAGGGATGGACTGAACATTATAGCTCGGTGAGTGACAAAGAAACCTAAAATGGTTCATGGCTATAGGTTAAGTATTCACTATAGGATGGGTAGAGGTGATGATAGGCACCTACGACACTCCAACCATTGTGGTTGAAGGTGTTGAAGGGGTATCATTAACTATAGTAGGTATACGAGTCGAAGGAATCCCAACATATTTCTGACTCGATTCAATGCTTATCCTTGTATGATCACAAGTATGATAAGTGGAGGTGTGTGTACCATGTTTGATAACTTTACTCCTTTTAGAAGGAAAAGACTCAAAATGCGATGGTAAATGTAACAAGCGGTGAGACCTATGGGGAATCTAGTCTGGCTCCATGATGAATCAATACGAGAGATATAAAACAAATCCTAAGGTCAAATAGTAATCAAAGAGCACACAAAAATAAAATCAAAAGGTCAATATGCACACAAAAAGGATAAAGTGGCTGAAAGGGGCCTCCCTCCCTAAAGTAGGTATTCCTCACCTAAGAGGGGCTTGAGACTCCCTGCTACAGATCGAAGGTATCATAATTATTTATAAGGGCCCTCATGCGCTTAACAACCAGTCAGTCAGATCCCCCCAGAGAGGTAATCCTCCATAAAGGTTGTGTGTTGTTCGACCGTTATCTGATCCAAGGTACCTGCAAAATAACCCATGCAAGTAACCTATGTGGTACCTATGTCAAGCAACTAAGAAACCACGATATAAACGATGTGCAGACAAAAATTCATAATTTAGGTCCACCATATGGGTAGGGTAACAAAGCCCGAAACCTCGAAATCACCACCTCTCATAGAGATAAAGGTACTATCAAGATCCCCATATACCAATAGATCCCCATAAATATATCTGACACTAAGAAGGTATCGGGGGGATATCCCTTCAACCAACCTCACATGACCTCGTGTTTAACTTCAGTGTAATCAGAGCCTCCTGATGTCACCAATTATACAATGGATTGCACCACTCCCTTAGTCAAACACATATGTTGATTTAATAGCCTTGTAGAAGTTTACTCACAAAATCCTATTCCAAGGCTCTAAATCCTAAGCTAGTTTGCGCACCCTAGAAAAATAAAATCATTTCTAATCAATCTTAAATTACTAGTGTTACTTTTAGTGGCCTTTCTTACTAAAAAAGGTGCGGTCGTGAAACTAATTATGTTATGACTCAGTAAGAAAAATAAATGAATATGAATACAATGAAAAGTCCTAACTTCAATTCCTAATAAATGATATGCTTTTCAAAATGAAATTCTCAATTTAGTTCTACAATTCCAAATAAGATGAAATATTTCTTTACATGTACTAAGATCAATGATAAGGACTCAAAAGATCAAATGCCAACAATGTAAAATACCTAGTATTTTTGTATTTTCAATATTAAAGAATGAAAATGAAAGGAATGAACAACAACTTGATATAAAAACTCTATTGTATGTAAATAGAGACAAAACAAGTAGGATATCAAGAAGCAAACACCTAGCCCAAGATGCAAGTACAATCAAATGAAAAGGCTGATGAGAAAGGCACCACCCAAAAATTCAACCAAAGAAAGGTTTCTTATCATTCCATGGACACTTAACAGTCATAACAAAGACCCAAGAAGACTCAACAATGATCAAAACCTACCCAACAATCATCAAACCTAGCAACCAAGAAACAAAGGGTGATGTACGCGACTGTTCAGGGGAAAAGCAAGTATATACGCCTCTTGTAGGAGGACAACATGCATATGAACATGCCTTTTATGTAAAAACCCGCTTATATGTGTTAAAAAACAACCAGGCTAAGGAGAAGGCTAAGAAACTCATATTCAGAATGCAAAGAGGATGTCAAGCAGTCAAACGACAAGAAAATCAATATAAACGAGAGAAATCTAAGGCGAAAAACACTCCAAACCCTGAAAAGAAGATTCTTTCCCCAGTATGGTCGCCAATTCTGTTACGAGGAAAATATCTCTATGGCTAGGGGTAAACCACAACAGACAAAAATGTATGCATAAATCAACTCTAATCTCAGGTATGCTATATAAACAAATATTCTAGAAATACAAGATAAAAGGTCTATCTCATCCAGATGTTCGATGAAGTCCACCGTTGAGAACCTGACTCAAAGAAATACACCGACAACTTGTCCTAAACAACCAAGAAACACAAGAATATGGTGATAATATATGATGTTATCAAATTCAATAGCATAATCCATCAAAATTCATAACAAATACACCCATGGAATAAGAATTCAAATATTTGCGAGATATTAGTTGGACAAGAAAATGATATTTCTATTAAAATGTAATTAGCAGAAGTGAATGAATTACAAACTTCCGTTTCGGCACGTTTCGGAACCAAGAAACTAAGTCCCTTCCAGTTGATCCTCCACCACTTCAATCCTCCACCAAAGGCAAGCTCATATAAGAGAGACAATGAGGTCCTCAATCAAGTAGGGAATAGCTTGGGGGATGAACAATGTGTTCAGACTTAAAAGGACAAAGGGATGAAGACTCAATATGAGGTGAATAATTTCTCCATAGTAACTTTTCTCTCAAAATTGAATTCTTTTCCTCTCTTCCATAGCTCGGATTTGTCCCATTTATAGCCTTCAGTGGAACTAAAGGGCTGAGTCAGAACATTTCCAGTATATGGAATTCCAAGGATCATGGATCTCGGGACGTGACATGGAAACTCGACATCATTTTTTAATTTTGGGAACAAAACCCTATGTATGCTGGTTGTAGTGGTGCAACCTGCATATACACATGTTGTATAATAGATAGGGCACATATATGTGTAAAATTAATGTTTTTATCTCCAGAATTTGAAAAAACGGACTTCAAGTCTGCATAGGGAAATGGAACAAGGCCTTCTGAGCAAATTTGCACAGGGTGAGGAAAATATTTTTATAATACACATGTGTGCTCTTCCTCTTCTCACGTTTGTGGCATACCACAATATCCAAAGGGTACGGTCTTCATCACCTAGGCCCTCACTACCACTACTATCACTATTGGTGTCTTTGACTCCAATTTTCTTCGTAGGCCTATCCTCACATGAGCTCCACTCTAGTATAGAATCCTCTCTCACACCACTTCCTAGTGTGAGATTCCTCTTCATTCTAGGCCTAACACCACGGTGTGCACCTATTGGAATACTAAGAGGGGGGGGCTGAATTAGTATGAGCACTTTATACCACTTTTAACCACAATATATATTCTTTCACTTTATCAACAATGTTAAACAATTTATCGTCAATGTATCATCTATGATTGCATTCAATATATATATCATAAGCATATAATCATAAGAAACATCACATGAAGAAAATAGTACACCATTATTTACGTGGAAATCCAAATGGGAGAAAACCACATAATGCTTTCTTATATATATAAAGAATTGATTCATAGGAAGCACCAACTTCCTAATTCTCTAGATGCAGCTAGATGGAGGCTACAACCCCCTGTTTACAGGATCCAACCTGAAATATGTTACAACTCCCTAAATTCTCTAGCTCCAACTAGAAGGAGGCTACAACCCCCTGGGTTCTCCGGCTCCAACCAGAATGTGGCTACAACTACCTACTTCTCAAGCTCCAACCTAAAGGAAGCTCCAACTCCCTAATTCTCTGGCTCCCCCATTTCCTTGACCTTTCCTGCCACCCTTAATTATAAGTGTCCACATTCCTTAATTAAATTCGAGTCCCATAACCACACCTTCGGGGCTACATGTAGAATACATCAAATGTACCCAACTAACTCACCATCAATATCGATCATACAAGTGTCAATCAACTTTCCAACATATCTGGACCTCTCTAAGGGTTAGCATCAATCTCCAAGATCACTCTCCAAGGGTTTACATCAATGAAAACCAATTTTCCAACAACACCCTTGGCTAACTCTTCTCTACTCTTCCACTCAGCTTTCTTCCTCGTCTTAGCTCGTCTTGCATATTTTTTGACTCTTTTTCTCTTTTGTTCTTTTGGATCCATTCCAGTCCTCACCTCATCTCAACAACTTCTTGTATCCACCTCATTGGATCCATGCTCTAGTTCCTCCCCCCCCACCCCCCTCGAGCGCTAGGGGGTTTACTCATCCATCCTATCAGGTTCCATGCACATCATTATTTTTTCTACGAATAATATCTTGATCCAAAGGGGGGTCTCTTCTAACATCTTCTTTCTTGGACCTTCTTCAAACTTTCTTTCAATGTCGCTGAAAGAATCACTATATTCCATATCAAAATCAACAATGTATCCTTCCTTCACTTGATCAAACCAAAAATCAATATCTTGATTCCACTTGTTATCCAATGCCTTTATACTATCAAGCTTGTCTTGATACCATAATATTGACTCCAATGGTAACACAACTGAATTAACTTATTCTTGTCTTTTTAACTGTTCATGCAACAAACATGTAAATCCTGTGAAAAAGGGTTCATGCATATAAGAGTAAACATATCTACCTTTCCATTCTTTCGCATTCACCCACAATCCTTTCACCTCTCATAGAGAAAAATTGTCCTTTTCACTATCCAGTATTGAATATCCTCCTTATCGGTATGCCACCACATTTCTCTTATCCTCCATCAATCTCAACAAGACTTTAGGTCCTGACAAAAAAACTGTTTGTTGGCATTATGCATTGTCGTTGTTTTGGTACACACTTGCACACACACTAACCTTATTAACACTGGGGGTTTTGAGACCCAAGTTTGTTTTGAGACCCAAATTTCATCCAAAGCATGTCCAAAAAAACCCCCAAAGGACCGACATATCAATCCTCGACCAAGGTCAAGGAAGGTCTCACCCGAGATGCAAAGAGGATAACAGAGACCATAAGGTCTTGTGTCAGGGAGGGAGGATCAAACATACCTAGCAGTACAATAAATGGCATCCATGTAACTCATATATGATATTCTAACAAGGACTAAGAATTAAAAATATACATTCACATGTGCCTCATTCATAACAAACACAATATATAACATAACTACCATATCTTTATTATTGTATGTATTCCATATATATTAGAGATATACATTGCACTGAATAACTAAGTTGAAAATCCATAAGACTTCATCTCATTACTATATAAATAGTGGGAATACAACATTATGCACCTTGCGTTGAGCTTTAAGATTATGAAAAATAAAATACAAAGGAGGCTTCTCCATACAAAACAATATTACAATAGGATAAATCAGAGCTCTCAGACTGATGCATTCAAAAATTATCCAACCTGTTTTGTGACTTGAGAGCTCTCTTTTATATATTTTTATGTTGGGGAGCGTTTTCCTTAAATGTTCTTCTCCACTCTCTTTTCTGATCTAACGTCCTCGTACACTTTTGGTACCTGTCAGGACTCCACATAGGTTCTCTACATCAGGGGAAATCCTAACTTCCTGGCCAACTCATCTTCTAGCCTCCCCATGTCATCACCTGTTGTTGGAAACAATCATCCCAGGAGATATCTTGGTGATTCCTTTCTTGCTTCGACTGGGAATTTTCTTGGGTTTCGACACAATTGACAAAACTTGAACCAATGTGATCAAATGAAAAAACTCATACCGACGCATCCTTGATCACCTTTAGAATTGGCATGCTACTTAACAAAACTCGGTCCGATGCACGCACTATGTAATTATTTCATACATCTCCTTAAGCACTTGCAAAAATTCTGGATGAGCACACACAAATTTTGTTTCTGCACGCACGCAAAACTGGACCCAAAACTTTGGGTGACAACACCTTGGAATAATAATAGAACCTTGAAAAATCTCTTGCTGTCCTTATTTTACTAGTGGGAATCAATAGAATAGCAACACCTTTGAATGCAAATGTTATTTATTTAAAATAAATTATTCATAAAGAGGTAAATGTAGCAACTATGGCCTATCTTGAGTCTATGTATCCTCCTTTTTATGCCTCCGTGAGAATCATGGGAAAAATATCCCATTCCTACCTAATTGATGGAAGTTACTACCCCAAAACCATGTCTAAAGTAATCATGGAACAACTCAATCTCACTTGCATGAGTGAAGCGAAGAACATGTTGACCTTCAATAAGAAAGTACAACTAGCCATTGGGTAGATTAAAGACCTCACCCTAGTCCTGCCAAGTCAGCAAGAGGGTGAAATAGTATATGGTGATACTCAGATTAAACATATTTTGGGAGATAAAAAGTTCACAATGATGATTTACAAATGATACTTGAGTGTGTATTTATACACATCTCACATACCTTCCTCTTAACTAATTATAATAAATATGAGGAGGAGGTGGTCACCCTATGAACTATGGGCTAGTAATCCTCCTTGGGTGGCTTAACCCCTCAAAATAAAATGTATGGGTTATTGCATTTGAGGGAGCCAATGAACTAGTGTGGACCAATGCAAGGAAAAAGGAGGGTACCTCACCCAAGAGGGGTTATGGGCTCACATTAGACTGACTAGGTCAGCCTTAGCCATAGCCATGGATTGCAATAATTGTACATAAAATAGCCTTATACATGTACATTATGTTGATTAAGGTTGGTTGTGATTGATGTCAACCCTTGAAGAAAGCCCCGTAGCACAAAGGTTTGGGTAATGGACCCAATATTGTTTGATGTAAATATGACTCATTATTGTTTTGTCATAGTTGATAAGAAGTAAATATGGATGAACTCCAAAGTGGTCCCCTTATGGTGAAAGCCCTCACGGGAAGACGTTTTGTGGGGTAAGAGAACCCATGCTTAATTGTGGAATAATGAGATGAAGGAAATTTAACTTGTCAGAGAAAATATCCTAGATGGATAGTGCTTTTCATTTCATTTCCGGTGGTATGTGGAACGTCACATAATTCCTCACGGTTAGAGAGTTATGGCCATGAGAAGTTGGAGACCCTAGGTTTGGGTAATGGACCCAAGTTTGTTTGATGGGTAATGGTATGAGTTATGATATA
>SNQJ01S0002364.1:206699-233036 GCA_010110895.2 Picea sitchensis
ACTCAACGCCTTGAAAAAGAGATAATTTCAGATAATAAGCCTCTTTGAGGGGGCAACCTCCTTTTACCCCACTTAAATGTTCAAGTACAAGATGATTCAAAATGAAAATGTCTCCTTGGTATATATACGAGACTAGGAGGTATAATTACAACTAATGGCCTAAAGAAGACATAAATAAAATAACATTACTAATATAATATTCCCCAATTAAGGGGTAATGAGCCAATATTAGGGCTTGACATCTTGCACACTAAAAAACACAATCAAACAAGAAGAAAAAACCAACGTTCTTCTCAGAAGTTAGGGTTCGTGCTAGAAAGGAAAAATTATAATCATGTGGGTGTCTCCTTATAAGGTTCACTTGGAGAACGATGAGAATGAATATAATTATTATCATATGTTAGGGTTCACAAAAAATTAGGGTTCATGTTGTACAAAGGTGAACATGAAAACAAGGTAGGGATGGCTCTTGAAAAAGAGGAACATGAGAGCAATTAAATATGGGGGGCTCCATTTTTTAGGCACGCCCAAAGAACTAGGTGTACAACTAACTGCTCCTCATCCACAATAATTAAAAGAATGCACAACAACAATCAATAATGGATTGTCAACAATATTAATAAGTTATGCAAGTGAATTTGAACCAGTCAGCTGCTCATCAGATACAATAACATTAAAAAACAAAATCATAAGATAAGGTTTTCCCTCAAAACCCAAATGGGAAAACCAACACTCAATTAGCTTCGGCCAAGATTTTGTTATTTAGTAATGGCATGATTGAAGGATATCTAGTTCAGCTTGGTTCTTCTCAGTGAAGTCTCGACAATGTCTCCTTACTCTCTTCACCCAAGAACCCTTTCTCCATCTCTAAGAGATAGCATATAGGAGGTTGAGGGGGTATGTGGAAGACCATGCATCCCCAACCCTTCAGCTTCACCAAGTTTGGTTCTCCTCCTTATGTTTATTTTCCTTTTCTCTTTCATGCATAGAGAGAGGGTTTGTGAAACTTGTTTTTTTTTTAATACACTTTTTTTTTCCTTTTATAGTCATCTCCTATTAATTGCCTTAGGTTTTGATTGAGTACATGTGTGGATGTCGGTCATGATGGTATGGAGCCCTTCATGCCAATAGACTGGTCCCTTCTTTATACAAATCCTCTAAACTTTCCCATGCCAATCATCGTAAAATCCTGTGCATTATCCAATTGTTTATTTTTTATATCCAATTTGAATCACACCTGCCCATTGGGAGGATTTTGGTCCCAAAAAGATGCCAAGGATAAATGAGGGAACCTTCTTGCAATTTGGTTCCTCTCATACCATTTCTTCTTCCTTGAAGTTTTTCCTTTGAGATTGATCTATGACATCTCTTGTATTCCTCTACAAGTGGTTTGTTCCTTGCATTGTAGGACTATATCTTCCTTTAACTCTTCCAAAGGGTGTGGTGCAAAATCTTCCACATCCAAAAGAACCTGTTGTTCCTTCTCCTCATGATCTAGCATGGAGGGTTCAAATAGTTTCAAATAATCCACATTTACCACTAAGTTGATCTTCATATAGGGAGGAATACTTAGCCTAAAAGAATTCTCATTCACTAGTTCAATGATATTAAAAAGTACATATCTTAGAGGCTTGAGCTTCTTTGTCATTCCCTATAATAATTCCTTGTGAAGATATATCCAAACCTTATCTCTAACACAAAATTTGTGATCCTCCCTTTGTTGGTCATGTCTATATTTATACCATTACTGACTCTTCTCAATATTCTCTTGAACCCTTAGATGTATCTATCTAATTTTTTCCATGAATGTTCTCTCCTTCCATTCATCCCCCTGTATCCCTGCTCCATCATGTTGTTTATGTAAAATATCAAATAATGAGGGAGGTAAATAGTCGAGACAGGTCTCAAAAGGAGACCTATTGGTATAAGTATGGAGTGCTTTGTTGTATGAATGTTGGATGTATACCAGTTGCTCATCCCAAGTCTTCAAATGTTTTCTATTGCTGCCTCTCAACAACTACACCAACATTCGATTAACAACCTTAGTTTTTCCATCGGTCTAAGAATGGAATGTTGTTGAATACTTCAATTTGTCATCCACCATTTCCCAAAGTGTTGTCCAGAACCTACCCAAAAACATGTTGTCTCGATCATATATGATGGAGGTTGGAAACCCGAAATGTACCTAGACATGACTAAAAATATATCAGTTTCCTCTCATCCTAAATCGTCTTCTTACATGGGATGAGCATGCACATTTTTTTGAAGCGATCCACTACAACAAACAAGTAGTCATGGCCCTTATGAGCCATAGGAAAAAATCCAACAAATTCCATGGAGATGCTCTCCCAAGGCTTAGTTGGTACTAGTAAGGGCATGTATAGGCCAAGTTTCTGGTTACTTGGCTTGAAAGTGTTGCAAAGAATGCATCCTCTCACAATTGTTTCCACATGATCCCGCATCTTTGGCCAACACACATACCATTTTAGGTTTTTCATAGTCTTTGTCATACCAAAATGCCCAACAACTCTAGATGTGTGTGCTTCTCTCATTAATTGAACTCTTCTCCCTTGATGTATGCATAGTTTTTAAAGCTTGCACAACAATCCATCTTGGAGGTGGTATCCATTCCCTTCCTTGGCAAGGACCAATCACTCCTTCAACTTCTTATATACTTTGAATTATTCATCTTCCTTGTAGTATTCACCAATAAGTGTATGATTTAATGGTTCGAGATTCATTATCACTCCACATGTTGTGATATTCTTCAGTGGTGGTCACGAGAGAATGTTTTCTATCTTATTCATGACTCCTTTATTGTACTTGATCAATAGGCGAAATTGTTGCAAGAAACCCAACCACTTGTAACTCCTCACCTTCTGCATCATGTTCTAGCTTTGAAGATACTAAAGGGGTTGATAATCCATGTGTATAATGGTCTCTTTTCCTAGTTGGTATTGTTTCCATTTATTCACTTCCTACACAATGAAAAAGAGTTCGTTATCATATGTGGGGTAGTTAAGAACCGCTCCATGAAATATATATGAATGGTATCGTACATGCCTCCCTCCTTCTATTAGCACCACTCCTAATGCATATCCACTTGCATCAGTTTCTAGCTCAAAAGCTTGTTGCAAATTTGGCATAGCTAGGACTAGAGCATTGCTTATTTTCTTCTTCAAATATACAAATGCTCTTTGTTGTTGTTTTCCCCAATAAAAACTCTTCCCATTGGTATTCAAGGCATGTAATGGTGCTACTGTTGTGGAAAATTTTATAAAAAATTTCCTCAAATATTGGGTTGCTCCCATGAAACTTTTGACTTCTGTCATGCTGGTGGGTATAGGCCATTGTGTGATGGTTGAAATATTCTCTGGATCCACTCTTAGCTCTCCTCCTCTGATTATGTTTCCAAGATAAATCAAGGGAATCTTTCCAAACTCACATTTTTTCAAGTTGGAAATCAACTTATTCTTCTTTAAGGTCTCCAATACCTATGCCACATGTGAGAAGTGCTCCCTCCACATGTTGCTAAATATTAGTATGTCATCTAGATATAATATTACAAAAGAGTCAATTAAGGGGCATAGCACATCATTCATGAATCTCATAAAAATTGCAGGTGCATTACATAAACCGAAAGGAATTACCAACCATCCATACAAACCTTGTCGTGTTTTAAATGTTGTCTTCCACATGTCCTCCACTTTGATCCTTACTTGAAGATAGCCAGACTTTAAGTCCAATTTCGTGAATAATTTGGCTTGTTGCAGCTAATCCAAGAAGTCATCAATCCTTGACAAATGATAACGATTCTTGATGGTAATATTATTCAGGGCACGTTAGTCAATGCACATTCTCCAACTTCCATCCTTCTTTGGCACCATGATGATGGGTGAGCCACAAGGAGATGTATTAGGTCTAATGACTCATTTCTCCAACAAATGCTTTAGCTGCTTCTTCACTCTATTTTCTTCGATGATGGGATTCCTATTGGAGCAGGCTATTTTGGGAGAAAAGTCTGAGGAAAGAGCGAATAAAATGAGGCGGGAAGATAAGGAAAGTACCAAGGAAGCAACACACGCCCATAAATTAGGAGAAAACAGTGTTTCAGAAGGCAAAGGAAGCAGCGCATCAGGAATAAAGGAAAATCAGCACAACGAAATTGAGGATTTGCATGCGAAGGAAGTTAGAATGTGGAAAATTTGATTCCACTTAGAGTTAGGGTTTTGGTATTCAATGTAAATGGTTTTTACCCACTTTTGGTAGTATAAATAGATGATGTATGAAGTATATAGGATGGATTCATCATTATCACTTTTGTATGAGAGGAGTACTTTGAGCACCTTTTTTATCTTTGAGTCGAAGTATTATTTTTGTTGGATAGCTAAGGATCTAAGGTGAAGTCATATGGATTATAAATGAGGGCTAGTTCAGAAGCTATGGAGCTTGGTGCGACTCTGGTCTGCCTCACATATGTGCATTCTAAATGCACCTTTTGATGTAATGTGTGCAAACATAAATTTTGATGAAGAATAATAAGAAGCATAATATATTTTTGGACGTATCCCAAGGGGTGTGAACCAGGGTAAAACCTATGTTATTGTGTGGAATTGTTCCCTTATGTGTTCTCTATTCTTTGCAATGCTTATTATGTTGAATCAATGAATGAATGCATGAATCTGTTAAGGTTATTTTACAACACGCACTAGATTAGACATGTTATATTATGCAGAATGAATGTTAAAGGATGAATAAATGGTAGATATGATTGATGGTATGGTAGAATGCATGTTGAAAAAAAGAAGTCTAATATGCCTAGAATTCCCATGAGTTCCATCCCTTCCATGATTGCAGACACTTGGGTCATGCAATCACCCATAAGCCATCTTGGGTGAGACTGCGTTGTGCACTCTATGCGCAGTGTTTCCTTTTGGTTTACCAGATGGGGAAATGGTTTCTAGGGTTTTGTTGGGAAACTAAGGTAGAACCTAGGTCAGCCCATACATCCAACAAATGGTTATGTTGTCGATTGAAACTCAACAAATCTGATTGGAGGGGATTTGATGAAAAACATGCAGTCGTAGAAGGGGATGTTTAGGCCATGGAACCCTACAAAGAAAGATATTGAAATATAGTTGCAGACAAAGAAGCTCGAGTTTGTGCAGAAATATAATAGAATTTCAAGGTATACACTGTGCCAGTATTTGCAGAGATATGTGTTTATTTATTTGCATGAGGCATATTTCCATTATTTTCTAGAGTTATTACATGAATGGATATTGAGGTTGAAGGATACTCATCCAACTAATCAGATAAGGCCATAAGAGTGGACTACTGAGAATATCGCGTAGTTGGAGAGGGTTAATATTGAATTCACGCGTGCAGTGGATTTCTAGTTAGATAGTTTACTACAGGGTTTATTACTGAATTTGCAGTCGATACAACGAAGTCATATATTGATGCAAAGCATGATTTATTGAAGGGACCCAGAGGAAGGTATGTTAGGTCACGTTACACATCGATAAATATATTATTGCATGATAAAGGTGTGATGACCATGGAATCAAACAACTAAATCACTCTCTGTGCATGGCGGAGATGGAGGAAGCACTAAGGAAGATATGAGATATGGAGAGGGATCTGGATGAAGGCTAGAAGAAGGAAGCAATGGACCCTATAATGATGGATGAGGAACAAAAAAAGGAGATAATGGAAAGAGAAGGAGTGACGTGAAATAGACAACCCTATCGGTATAAGATCAATAGGAAAAATAGGTCAATAACTGAGCGAGAGGGCTTTAACAGTGATGAGGAAGAGGTAGATGATGTTCATGTGATGGGGTACATCGAGGAAATCTTGTGAACCACATATGAGAGGAAAGCCATAGGTTAAGGGTCCGGCGCAGAAGAAGGCTCTCCATTCTATATCTGAATTAGTGTGGAACCCACAACCCCATGTGCGATTAAGACATCTAAAGAAGAAAAATTGGTTAACCAACAAGTGATTAGTGGTAGAAGGATTTTTATAGGATGTGGGTCTAGTGGAAATTCCAGTAGAAGTATAAGTTCAACAAGAAGCAATCAGGTATCTACACTGCATGGAGGTGGTATTACAACAAACTTCACAATAGTAGGACAAAATTCAATTATCTGTTTACTAGAGTTTCGGGGAGAAGGGTCAGATGACCCAGAGAAGAACTTGTTCATTTGTGAGAATATTTGGGCAACTAAGGAGATTACAGGTGAACATATAAAGGTTGCACAGTTGGAAATCACATTCATAGAACATGGATTAGATTGGTATATGGTTCTCACAGTAAATAATCCAACATGAAAGAACCTACAACTGTCATAGAGGTGAAGAGGCAATTAATAAATGAATTTCAGAAACCAAGTACAGAGAATCAATTCATGAATGAGATGATTGAGTTTAAGAAGAAGTTAGGAGAATCAGTCTAGGAGGTTGACCAAAAGTTCGAAAGGTTAAAAGGTAAGTTGAATTTCCTTATTACTGATATGTAGCATAGACATTTATTTGTTAACTCTGTATTACCACATTTCAAGTATCGTTTGAGGTAGTAGAAATTCCAGAGTTAGGTTGAGGCTCTGCAGGAAGCCTTGCAGTTAGAAGAAAATCATTATAAGCATACAGATCTAGTTGTAGAAGAGATGAGAGCATATCTAAAAAAACTTACATTTCCATTGAATCAAAATAAAGGTAAGGAGAAAAGAGAAGATGTCTGGTGTACATTATGCAAGACATAAGGTCACCGTAAGAATGAGTGTCCATTATTTGCACAGTATATAGGAGTAGGTATGCCAAATACTTTATCTTCTGGAGGACCATGGTGTGAGATATGAAGAACACATGGGCATGATCCCTATTATTGTCCCATGATGCAAAAGTATCACACAAAACCTAAGACTACATTTTGTAACTTTTGTAAGTCAGTTGGACATGAAGACAAGGACTACAGAAGTTTGAAAATAATGAAGGAGAGAACATCAGATACTTATAGGGTGCAAGTTTAATTAATGATAGCACAGCCTGCACAATAACCACAGTATAATCTCGCACAACAGTTTCAAGCACAACCACAGTATAATAACTTGCAACAATTTGGAGCACTACCATAGTATAACAATGCACAGTAGTGCGCAACACCACTGTGGTAAAATAATGTGCAACCACAGTATAATCAGGGATCATAGTATAATACACCACGCGGATATAATCAGGGTAATAGAGGAGGTGGTCACAGAGGAAGAGGATTTGGAGGAGGTCGAGGACTATTAGTTTTTCATAATTGTCAGAAACATGTACACTATGCAAGACGTTTTCCATTTCCACCTATGACATGTATGTATTATCCTTCAACAGACCATGAGACAAAAGAATATCCGAAACTATTGACAAAGATACAAGACAAGAGAAACCAAAATAACCAGAATGTCCAATGGATTGCTATAGAAAACAAAGAAGAGGATGGGAAAAATATGAATATAGCTACTAGAGGTGGAGCTAAGATATGAGATGATGCAACAAAGTAGAAACATGATATATACCAATGGGTAAGGAAGAATGTAGAACCTAAACAGAAGTTTGATGCACACAAAGAGAAGGATACATTCAAAGAAGCTAGACATGAGATTTTGAAGGAAAAAAATGATTCTACTTCAGGAACAAAGCGAGTAGATGAGATACTAGTGTATGACATGCCTCCCTTATTTGATCAGACCAACAAGGAGAAACCTACAGAAAAGGTCAGTAATTTGAGAAACTTTTTGGTATCTTGTGTGAAATGTTGAATGTTAAGTCATCTCTACAAGTGTTACAAAATTTGTTAGAAAATGGCATTCCTGGGGAAGAAGGGGTAAAGACAATAAACCAGGTCCGTAAGAAGAGAAGAACAAGTAGGGAATTTAGGTTGAATGCAAACATTGGATATTTCAACATGGGGGATATTATATTAGACTTAGGATCTGAAGTAAATGTGTTGCCGAAGAAGACATGGGAAGCTATGGGGGAACCTACATTAGGTTATTCATCTATTTAGTTGAAGCTAGAAAATCAACACAAAGTGGTGCCAATTGGTAGATTGAAGGGTATACTAGTAGATCTAGATGGAGTATGCACCATGGAAAAATTTGAAGTGATTGACACAGTAGATAACACTACATCCTAATTAGCATTGTTGGGATTGGATTGGGCATTTGATAACCAGACTATTATCAATTTGAAGACAAGGAAGATGATATTTGAATAAGGATAATACAAAGTTACTGCGTCGTTAGATCCCTTGGAAGGAGGAAGGTATGTGGAACCTACGACAGAAAATTTCATTTCAGAAGATATAAACGAGCTTTATAGAACTACCATGCATGAAGAGGATTACATCAACCCAACTGTAGATGGAATGTTGAGTTGGAGGAGAATTAGTTCTTACTCTTTAAACTCTGACAAAGGAAAGGAAAACTGGCAGCAATGATTACATGAATTATCTACCAGAAGATGTGCTAAAATCATGCGCATGCTAAGATGGATTGGTTCAAAGGTAAGAGAACCTCCTACTTTTTATGGTCTGAATGACTTAGAAGAATTTTTATTAATGAAGTTTGAATTAGAAGTAGTAGAAAATAAAATATTACCAGTATTAGATATTTCTTTGAAAGACACACCTTCCCGTTGGTGGGGTACACATAAGGAGAATATTAATAACTGGTTTCATTGTAAGAGGTTACTGTGCATTAGATTTGTCACAGATCAGAAGAACAATTTTTTGGAGAAGTATGATGGGATTGGACAACCCATAGAACACATAGATAGGTGCATGGTCCAATGGATATTATTACCACTGGAAGAATGGACACATCATTTTATTCACACATTAGAAGGCATTCCAAAGAACTAGTACATAGAACATGAACAATGCATGGAAACTACAAATTGGGAAGAAATGCAACATAATTTTTTTATTACATTTTCCTTTGCGCATGAGAGCCCATAAATAGATACAACATTGAAGGTGGTAAGAGACGGGATTTTTGAAGAACCTAAAGTGGATATTGTGACAACATATCACAAAAAACAGACAGATCGATAGTTATTACAGTGTTATCATGTCACAGAAGAAGAAGACACAGCAGAAGAAAACCCACGCAATATCCAGATCCCAGAAGTTGAAGGGGAGAGGGAAGTAGAAGGTCCAAATCTAGATTCATAAGATTATGCTACACCATTTAAGATCAAGAAGGTAATTATTGGAACAGTAGAAAACCCAAAGATTGCAAGCATTGGAGATTATTGGGATAATCAGACAGTAGAAAGAATCACAGAGTTATTGTGCGAGTACAGTGACCTGTTTCTAGTGGCATTTTCAGAGATGAAGGGATTAGCAAGAGAATTTGGAGATATGAAGATCCCTTTGAAAGAAAATTCTAGACCTATAAGACAAAGACCTTACAGGTTGAATCCAGTGTATAAGCAGAAAGTGAAGGAAAAATTTGAGAAGATGTTAGAGGTTGGTGTCATAGAACTTGTGGAGGAATCATAATGGATCAGTCCTATGGTGGTGCAGGAAAAGAAGCAAGGGGGAATCCAGATCTCTGTAGATCTGAGAAAACTAAGTGATGCTTTCATGCATGATTATTTTCCTACCCCATTTACAGATGAAGTTTTTGAGAATGTAGGAGGTTAAGAAGCCTATTCATTTACATATGGATTTTTAGGATAGCAACATAAGATAGACATAAGACAACATTTGAAATATAATGGGGATCATATCAGTATACAGTTATTCCATTTGGGTTGAAAAATGCACCTACCATTTTTTCAAGGGTGGTAGTGGTTGTCTTCAAGGACTTTATTCATAAGTTTTTGGAAATTTATTTGGATGATTGGATAGTGTTTAGTTTACTAAAGGATCATGCTGAATTATTAATATTGATGTTAGACAGATGTAGACAATGTCAGATTTCATTGAATATTAAGAAATGCATTTTCAACATACCTTTTGGTATTCTGTTAGGGAATGTGTTGTGTAAACAGGTTCTGTTGGTTGATCTTGCTAAGTTAGTGCACCAGTTGAAGAGTACACTTGGTAATACACGTTATTACAGGAATTTTAGAAGGGGATATGCATGGATTATTGCGCCAATGGAAAAATTGTTGAAAAGGGACATTAAGTATCAGTGGAATGATGAATGTTAGTAGAGTTTGAATATATTTAAGGTGAATATGGTGATAGTGCCAATTTTAGTGTTTTCAGATTGGGCAAAGGAATTTCATGTGCATGTGGATGCATATGCAATAGAACTAGGAGTAGTATTGACATAGCCAAGAGAAGGTGATATAGATCACCATATAGCATTTACAAGCAGGAAATTATCAGATTTATAACAAAACTACAACACTATAGAAAGAGAAGGATTTGCCATGGTATATGCCTTGCAGAAATTCAGACATTATTTGTTAGTTCAACACTTTAATATGTTTACAGATCATTTTTCTCTTATATATTTAGTCAATAAGACAATGTTGGGGGGAATAATATGCAGATGGATATTTTTTTTCCAGGAGTTTGACTTTGAAGTTGTGGTGAAGCCTGGAAGATTAAATGCAGGGCCATATCATTTTTCCAGGATAACTAATGGAGAAGAAACAACTAACTTGGAGGACAACTTCCCAGATGCACATTTTTTTTTCAGTACAGATAGTTGATGAGTATTTTGTTGACATTATTGAGTTGTTGAGTACAATATTTTCACCAAAGGAATTTACTACTATGTAAAAGAAAGATCTAGTGGTCAGAGATGTAGACACCAATTGATTGCAAGTCATTTGTACAAACTTGGAGCAAACAAAATTTTGAGAAGATGTGTTATGGAGCATGAAAGGCCTATCATTTTAGCAGAAGCACATGAAGGCATTGTTGGAGGACACTATGTAGGGAAAGCCACTGTGCATAAGGTATTTCTCTTAGGACTATGGTGGCCAACAGTTCACAAGGATGCAAAGGAGTACTATCAGACCATGACGTAGAAAGAGTAGAAAGATTGAGGTATTCAGATCATGACATAGTGGACAAAGACAAATTTCCTTAATTTGAGCCGTATGTATACATGGAAAGAAAATGGGTAAGTGTGTCAAGAGTTCCCATACTTGAACCAAAATAATGGATGACAGGTTTATACAACATAGGGATAATGAATTTATTGGAGATCCCACATTTTGGACGCAGCAAGGACATGAACAATTACGTCAAAATATTGATGGTATTAGTACATGGAGTTATTTTGTGGTTGGATAGGCGAGTCTCAATCGATGTGGATCTAATTGCAAAAATAACAGGTCTTCCAACAGCTGGTGAGAAGCCTGCACATTATCTGGATGATAAAACTAAGGAGAAGACCTTAGCAGAAGAAATGAAGAAGACATATGGAACAGTAAGAGGGTCTAGAGGAATTGTAATCAACAGAATCAGTGAGCCTACAATAAGGTTAGAAACAAAATTAATGGCTTGCAAATTTCTAAGGAAGTTTCGCAAGAAGAAGGCACCAACAAGGGTGATAGCAGCGGTCGCACAATGCGTGAAGGGGACTGTACTTAGCTAGAGTCCATATTTGTTAAACTTATTTTTGGATGATTGGAAGAATGCTCAAGACCTAAGAGTTCCACTATTCATAGATACTCATACTTATTTCATTAATAGGTTGGAGGCACCCCAAATATAGCGTATTTTGTTAGAGGATCAGAAAGTGTCGCACAACACAATATGCAACATTGTGCCACACATCAGTCGCAAAGGATATGAAGGAAAACTCTAGTACATTTGCGACATATTTGGAGGAAATATAGGAGAAGGTAGCAAAGACATGGAGAATCCCACCATAAGTGGTGGAGGAGCATAAGGACATAGAAATTTTTCAGGTATCAAGGCATAATGTTTGGATTCATGCAAAACAGGATCCAAAGAAGAACTGGTTGCAGATGAGATACTACATCACTGGTGAGGAAGTTAAATGAGCCATGAAATATTGTCTAGATGAGTGGAGAGTACCAATGATGCCAAAGAAGGGACAAAAAGGAAAACATCCAGAGAAAGATAGCATGTCATAGAAAACCAGTAGTCTGGAAGCAAACACTAGAAAAGTTGTTGAGGGCACAAAATATGTTGAAGGGAGTGGGACAGTTAAGAAACCAAGACTATAGAAAACCATTCCAAATCCACCTGTGAAAGAGAAATATTTCACTGGGACCACCAATGGAGGAGCACAACCGAAGAACAATAATAATGGAAGCAGGCAGAAGGAAACAATTGTTCATGTGCAAGAGGAAAAAGGAGGAAGAGACATCCCCAATACAGAGATACCTACAACTTCATCTCAGTCAGAGACTCTGCCACATAAGAGAACCATGTTGCAGATAGGAGGACAGAGGAAAAAGATGAAGGCACACAAATATGTCCCATAATTCACCATTAAAAAAGATATGTCGATACAGTGGCAGAGAAAGTACAAGACTGTGTATTAGAATCAATGGATGATGTGGAGAAGTAAAGAGACCAAATCATGCAAAAACTGTCAGAAGTGAAGGAAACTTTGGTGCAACTACAACTGAGCACAATACAATAGAAAGAAAAAGTGTAGCCCAAACAGAATTTTCAGGAGAAGACAGTCCCAGCGCAGAAAAAAAATCAGATCATAGCGTTAGAGAGTGATACTTTTCCTATCACTCAGGATATGTTGCAGTTAGAAGAGGAGACAAAAAATAAAAATATAAAGGATGTTGATCGTTTGGACTTGGTGATTGGACAAGATTCCCCAAAAAGTGTTGTACAAATTGCAAGTTAGCATCGCACAGGAAGTCCAATCTAGAGCACGCGCAGATGCGATAGGGTTACAAACAAACAAGGACATAAGAGACATGTTGAACATAAATCTCAACGAATCTCTGGTTGAGAATAAGGAGAAAAAGAAGAAGATGGGCCAGATAGAGTAGCGCATTGAAGAAGTTTTTAATTCAATTCCAGACAACACACAAGAAGGGGTGCACTTATAGACAAAGGAGAAAATTGGGAAGATCGCACAGGATATGGAAGAGTATAAAAGTCACATAATATATATGATGGAATAATTGAACCCAAGCATGCCATTAGAAGTGAGATCACAAAGAGAGAAGGAAGTTTCAAGGAACATAGAAGACACGACGCAGAAAAGGAACTTGCAAAATTGTACGACAAAAGTGCACAAATCTGGACAAGTTTGCAAGAGGATGAGAAGTTGTAGGCATTAGAACGAAAAGAGGAATGTATCAATTTAGCTACACAGGAGCTGAAGCAGAAGAAAAAGGCTATGAAAATTTAGGAGAGGTTGAGGAGAACACAGGAGGTCAAGAATTTACTGGCACAATTAAAAATGATGTAGACAAAAAAGAATATGAGGCGGGCTTAGTTGGAGCCACTATAGGAAGATGCAGAGAAGATATTAACAGAAATGGATGCAGCCACGGGCCGTATGTAAACTCTTAAGTTGTAGGATGAAGAGGTGATGAAGGACCATCTCACTGCGCAGACTGTGGAGTCTATTGCAAAGAAGAGTGTTGTTGGCACAGGGGTAGACCCGAGGATCAACTCTAATACTGCACCAACAAACCCTAACTAATGGCCCTTACGGCAACACCTATGAAGCAGATGAAGTCTCACCCGAAGTAGCAATAGGGGGGGTTGCAGGACACAAGTGTCTTCAACCAGAGGAAATGCAAGATGATTCCAAAACAACAACACAAAATAGCCTAGAGATTCTTAACAATATTATGCCTAACTTTGTGAAGTGAGTTATATCTAAAAATATCAGTACAATGGCAGTATAAAAGGTAGTAAATAACAAAGCATCAACCACATAGAACAACAAGATTTTATGTGTTTCACCCTCTCCCTAGGGCTACATCCATGAAACTATCTTTATTGATAAAATAAATGAAGATATACAGTTATATCTGTGCATTCAACTGCAGATTCTTCTCTCTCTTCCTCCTTATTTCCTATCTATGTGCACCCAACTGCAGAGACGATCTTTTCACCCAGCTGAACACCCAAAATACAAGAATACTCTAAAACATAACACTTTTACCTCTCAACAAAACTATCACCACTATCTCACTTATATCTTCTCAACTCTTCTAGACCTCTATTTATACATTTCATGACTCTTAGAAAACCAAGGGCTGAAGCCCAGGTGCCAAAACCTTAGGTTCCAAAACCCTAGGTGCCAAATCCCTAGGTGCCAAAACCCTAGGTCCACATAACCCACATTTTAAGGAATTTGTCGACCTATTCTTCCTTCTTCTCCGCAAGGTGCTCCAAAGCACCCATTAGTGTCTTCTTCTGCTGGCTAACTTGTCCACTATCTATCTTCTTTTCTTCTTTGTCTTCCTTGATATTATCTTTCAACAACTTTCTTTCTTTTACTTTGTTCCTTCCTTTATGCATCTTTAACCACTTCGACCCTTCCTCGTTTTGTGTGCCTTCCACGCACTTCATAATTTTTATTTTATTATTCCTTATTCTTCGTTTTCTTCCTTAATACATGTCCAAGGGCCAACAGGCCCAGAAAAATCACATGTGACTCATCCTAAGTCACTACAGGGTTGATTCTTTTGTATTACTTCGACTACAGATTGTGCAAAGAATCCTGTGCTTTCTGCTCTATCGCTCCATATAGTGTGCAAACTATATTTTATGTGTCTAGTACCCAATTTCAACTGCACTTGGTACCTAGGCTCTTCTTCCTTTTCTTTTACTAAGAGTTTTGAGGCAGCTGGTTAATGCAGGAGCATCGCTCTCAAGCCATCCATGCACCAGCTAGCCAGCCAGCTCATCAAGCGTGCATTCAATGAGGAGGATAGGCGCAACCCTCTCATATTCAAATTTTGAATTTGAATCGAGGACATTTAATATTGTAAGGATATTAGAGAAAATAAGTCATGCCTATACACAGGCTTTAGATGTAGATAACCTTTAATGGTTGTAAGGCTGCAATCTAGATCCAATCTAGAATAGACAACCCATTCAATGTAGAGTTAATGTAAAATGAATAGGGTAGGTAGCTTTGGAGGGAAGAGCTCGAAGAGCCCCCTCATGTAAAAGATCTTGGATATTGTTTTTAGAGCAGAGGGAGAGGTAGCAAGAATTAGAGTAGAGAAGGAAGGAGAGCCAAGACTCTGTTGTAGTCCGAGCTCAAACACATTGTAAAGAGGCATTTTCATATTAATACAATCAGAGAAGTTTTTCCTGCATGTTATTTGTGTATGATGAATGTATTCATGTGTGTATTGAGGATATGTTGTAGATGTATGTTAGGTATGCATTTGCAGGGACAGATAGGTTCTTCTATCTATTGGTTTCTTTGATTTCAGGTTTGGAGTTCTTTGAGGCTTCATGCCAAGAGGGCATGACATAACACTGCGGGTTCTGATGGCCAGTGCATAGAGTGCACTTCCAATTCTGTGGAATTTGGACAAAGACGTGCTAGAAGGGCATACCAACTGAAATCATTGACTCAAAGAAGGATCTCAAGGTTGTTGAATACCTTGGAGGTGAGACTTTGTAGAGGAGGAAAAAGTAGAAGACAGAATCTCTGAGGAGTTCTATAGAGCTCTTCCAAGAGGGCATTAAGCAGGTGCATAGAGTGCACAGAGGAACTTTGTTGAGTTCAAGAGGAAGATAGAATCACTGAGGGTTCTATAGAGCTCTACCGGGAGGGCATTGAGCACATGCACAGAGTGTTGAGGAGGAACTCTGTTATGAGTTCATAGAGAAACATAATCACTGAGGATTCTGGACACTCTGCCATGAGGGCATTAAGTAGGTGCTAGAGCGCACAAAGAGAACTCTTTTGAGTTTTGGAATAGAAGAAGAGTCCAAGGAAGGATCTTCACATGGTTGTTGAATACCCTGCAGACTCAACAAGAAGTTTCTTGAGCAAGAGAGTGTCAGGAGGGCATCAGATTCTCCATCTGAGAGAGAAGGAAAAAAGATAAACTTCTTAGAGGTCGAAGCTATAGGAAAAGATCAGAAGAGATAGCACCTTCATGCGTGAAAAGACTCTACAAGGAGTGTAGAAGTTGAAGAATCCTTTGAGGATCCAAGGAGAGAAGCTGAGGAGGGGTAGTGATTTCATGAACAGATCCATAGCTGCAAAAATCGTAGAGGCCAGGGAGCTCTTTGGAGAGTTTAGAATCCCAAAATCTTAGGAGGGACAACATCTTCGAGTGCGCAGGCGAGATCAAGGGTTGCACAGCTTGCAGAAAAGAATCAAAGGTCGAGGCCTTTAGCATTTGGGAATTCTTCCAAGTTCGAGAAGAAACTGCACGCTCAAAAGGAGAGCACAACTGTCGTTGGATCAAGTCGAGGAGAAGATCTAGACCGTTGAAGTTTCCACATCCAGGGAGCAGCGTGAGAGCGCACAAAGTAGGAGAGATCGTGAGCGTCAGATCTCACACAGATCGTCGACCACTGTCGGATCTGGAAGAAAGTGCATGTGAGTTAAGGCCACATACAAGCAGAGCAGAGAAATCTGGGAAATTCTTGATAGGGCAGGAATATCAATATTTCGAATTTAGGGAGTTTGAGATTTCAGAGGCCCTAATGACAAGAGATCAGGGCACTTCACAGTGAAAATCCCAAAACAACGAGAGAAATCTGAGTTGTCCATCTAGAAGGAGGACACGTGTCACGAGATATCCATTTTGGGGATTCATACATTGGAAAGCATAGAAGGGAGTCTTTCGACTTCACGAGTGGCAAAGTCTCGAAACGATCTAGACCGTCCATTCGTGGGAGGACATGTGGAGTGATCCAGACATTGAGAGAGAAGTCCCGAAAAGAGCATTTCGGTACTTCGGTATTTCGGCTACCARGAGTACGAGAGAACAATGAAGATTTGATGCGCTGAGAGTCGTGAAATTTTGAAACGTGAATTCCCGAAAAGAAGAGAAGGAGTATTGCTAGGAAATTTTGGCATTTCGGAGATCGGAGGATCTAGAAGGGAGAGGTTCTCGACATTAGGAATCAGGAAGTCCTGAAACCCAAAATTTCCATTTCGGGAAAAGGTCACGGTCGTGCTGAGGCTGTGTGTAGGTGGAATCTCGCACCAGTTGCATGCTTGTGCAGGTGGAGTTTCACGAAGGACCTGTGGATAAAAGTTTGAAGATTCCAACAGGGAATCAAAGGAGTCGATCTGGCTCAAGGAGATTGTTTGAACGATCCTGTGTGGACCTCGACCCGAGGGTTTGGGGGTCTACGTTAGTTGTGGTATCAGAGCTTGATTCTGTTTGTATATTTCAGGCAGAGAGAGTAGGAAGGAAAACACTCTAATATACACAAGTTTGGTATCATAGGCATCTTGTAGAGACATGCAGGGGAAGACAAAGTGTTGGAACTCTGTGATGATTGTCTGCAGGAACGCAACAATCAAGAAGACAGTCTGGTTGACTATGTAGGGGATGATGGAAGCACTCAGGGTTACAGAGTGACAACAACATATCTATCAGGAGGACAGATGGATAGTGGGAAGAATGACTACTGAAGGTCATGCACGTGATGGGAAGAAGATCCATCAGCAGCTGGAGAACGTTGCAAGGGATAAATAACTTKCCGAGATCAAGGAAAGGATGGATGAGCTAGCACTGCAGATGCAACAGAATGCTAAGTCAAGATGAGTATATGAATGGCCCATGAAGACAAAGATAAAATGGCCAGTCAGGGAATTGATGGCCAAAAGATAGTAGAGGTTGTTGAGAATATGGTTGAGGTATGCTAAAAACCTCAACAGACCAGAGAAGAAAATGGTTCAGGTGTGTGAACTAGAGGATGGGAGAAACCTTAGTAGTGAGGATGACAGGGGATCAATTGAAGATCTCAAAGACTGCCAAGAGGGCAGAGAAGAAGTTAGAAATTTCTAGGATGGCAATGAGATGAGATCACTACGGGATCTCATAGACTGCCAGGAGGGCAATACAAAAATCCCAATTTGCCAAGTGGGCATGGCAACTAAAATGAGGCTATGTGAAAGACTCATGAACTTGGAGGTGAGTTCATATCAGCAAGGGATGCTGGTAAGTGGAGATTCATGTGGTTTTGCAAATCATGTGAATGAAGATGATGACAAGTTAAAAACTTGCACCACCCAGGAGGAGGATCAGAGGAATCTTCTAATGGTTGGAGGAATTTGGATATTCCTACCAGGAAGCATAGTTGAGGCGAGGATTTGTGTTGTCGATGAAGGAGAAATAGCATGAGAAGGATAGCCAGATGCGACTATCAAAGGAGAAGTGGAGCAGTTGTTAGAGACTTCCCAAGAAGAGGAAAATGAACATTCCAAGGAATGGCTCAATAGTTTCAGCCAGGGAGCTGAGGAGACTGCAACACTGAAGCTGACAACGGAAAAAGAGCAGGCATATAGATTGATCACTCCATGGGAGATGGAGTTGGAAATACTGGAGGATTGGCTGAACAATCTAGAGCCAGTGAGTGATTTCCATTAGCAGATGTTGGCATAAGAGCATTCTGAGGAATTGCTCAGAGATTTCAGCCAGGGAGTTGAATGGGTGATGAACACTGCAGTGCTGAGGTATGCAGAGGAAGACGAAAGAGAATTCAAGGTTGAAGAACAACTGGAAGAAACTGGGAACACACCAGCAAAGGGAATGGAAGTAGCAACACTATCATAGGAAGGAGAAGTTGAACAACAGTTCAGTAAGAATATTGCAGAGATGGAATCTGCAGCAGGGTGGCAAGTCAAGGCCACAAGAGATGAAGAAGATGGCATGGGAGATCATGATGATTTGCCCATTTGCAGAAAGAAATTGCAGCAGAGGAGACTGCATGAATAGGGCCAGTTAGGGAAGAAACTGGATGAGATGATAGAAGACATTAGAAGGATGATGTTGAGATCAGCAAAGACTGCCAGCAAGGAGAAGCTGGGCAGAAGAGAAGCAACAGTAGCAACAATAGCCGAGCAACAGAAGAAACAACAAAAACAAAAATATGGAGCAGGGAGACAACTCCAAAGAGTTGTTTGGGATCCAGAAGGATTTCAACAGCCAAGGTGGAGAGCTCATGAATTTTCGCAGTAGAGGAGTATGATGCAGGAGCATCGCTCTCAAGCCAGCCATGTGCCAGCCAGCCAACCAACTCATCAAACGCGCATTCAATGAGGAGGAGAGGTGCATCCCTCTTATATTCAAATTTGGAATTTGAATTGAGGACATTTAATATTGTAAGGTTGTTAGAGACAAAAGGTCATGCCTATATGTAGGCTTTAGATGTAGATAGCCTTTAATGGTTGTAAGGATGCAATCTAGATCCAATCTAGACTAGACAGCCCATTCGATGTAGAGTTAATGTAAATTGAATAGGGTAGGTAGCTTTGGAGGGAAGAGCTCGAAGAGCCCCCTCATGTAAAATATATTGGATCTTGTTTTTAGAGTAGAGGGAAAGGTAGCAATAATTAGAGTAGAGAAGGAAGGAGAGTTGAGACTCTGTTGCAGTCCGAGCTCAAACACATTGTAAAGAGGCATTTTCAAATTAATACAATTAGAGCAGTTTTTCCTGCATGTTATTTGTGTATGATGAATGTCTTCATGTGTGTATTGAGGATATGTTGTGGATGTATGTTAGGTATACATTTGTAGGGACAGATAGGTTCTGCTATCTGTTGGGTTCTTTGATTTCAGGTTTGGAGTTCTTTGAGGCTTCATGCCAAGAGGGTGTGACAACACACTATGGATTCTGATGGCCAATGCATAGAGTGCACTTCCAATTCTGTGGAATTTGGACAAATACGTGCTATAAGGGCATACCAACTGAAATCATTAACCCAGAGGAGGATCTCAAGGTTGTTGAATACCTTGGAGGTGAGACTTTGCAGAGGACACAGTAGAAGACAGAATCTCTGAGGAGTTATGTAGATCTCTGCCAAGAGGGCATTGAACAGGTGCATAGAGTGCACAGAGGAACTTTGTTGATTTCAGGAGGAAGATACAATCACTGAGGGTTCTATAGAGCTCTGCCAGGGGGGAATTGAGCACAGACATAGAGTGTTGAGGAGGAAATCTGTTATGTGTTCATAGAGAAACAGAATCACTGAGGATTCTGGACACTCTTCCAGGAGGGCATTGAGTAGGTGCCAGAGCATACAGAGAGAACTCTTTTGAGTTCTAKAATAGAAGAAGAGTCCAAGGAAGGATCTTCACAACATTGTTGAATACCCTGCAAACTCAGCAAGAATTTGCTTGAGCAAGAGAGTGCCAGGAGGGCATCAGATTCTCCATTCGAGGGCGAAGGAAAAAGGATAAATTCCTTAGAGGTCGAAGCTACAGGAAAAGATCAGAAGAGATAGAACCTTCATGCGTGCAAAGACTGTACAAGGAGTGTAGAAGTCGAAGAATCCTTTGAGGATCCAAGGAGAGAATCTCAGGAGGGGTAGTTCTTTCATGCACAGAGCCATAGCTGCAGAAATTGCAGAGGCCAGGGAACTCTTTGGAGAGTTTAGAATCCCAAAATMTCAGGAGGGACAACATCTTCAAGTGCGTAGGTGAGATCAAGGGTTGCAGAGCTCACATAAAAGAATCAAAGGTCGATGCCTTTATCATTTGGGAATTCTTCCAAGTTTGGGAAGAAAGCAGACACTCAAAAGGAGAGMACATCTGCCATCGAATCAGGCCGAGGGCAAGATCTGGACCGTTGAAGTTTCCATGTCTAGGGAGCAGCGGGAGAGCACACAAAACAGGAGAGATCATGAGCGGTAGATATCACACAGATCGTCGAAAACCATCGGATCTGGAAGAAGGCACATGTGAGTTAAGCCCACATATGAGCAGAGTAGAGAAATCTAGGAAAGTCCCGACAGGGCAAGAATATCAGGATTTCGGATTTCGGGAGTTCGGGATTTCAGAGGCCCTGATGACGAGAGATCGGGGCACTTCACATTGAAAGTCCTGAAACAACGAGAGAAATCTAAGTTGTCCATCTGGAAGGAGGACACGTGTCGCGAGATCTCCATTTCGGGGATTCGGACATCGAAAAGCATAGAAGGGAGTCTTTCGACTTTGCGAGTGGCGAAGTCCCGAAATGATTTGGACCATCCATTCGTGGGAGGACACGTGGAGCGATACAGACATCGGGAGAGAAGTCCCGAAAAGAGAATTTCGGTACTTCGATATTTCAGCTACAGAGGACAACGAAGATTTGATGCGCTGAGAGTCGTGGAATTCTGAAACGCGAATTCTCGAAAAGCGGAGAAGGAGTATTGCTGGGAAATTTTGTCATTTCGGAGATCAGAGGATCGAGAAGGAAAAGATTCTCGACATCAGGACTCGGGAAGTCCCGAAACCCAAAATTTCCATTTCGGGAAAAGGTCGTGATCGTGTTGAGGCCGTGTGTAGGTGGAAGCTCACGCCGGTTGCATGCTTGTGAAGGTGGAGTTTCACGAAGGACCTGTGGATCAAATATTGAAGATTCCAACAAAGAATCAAAGGAGCTGATCCGGCTCGAGGAGATTGTTTGAAGGATCCTGCGTGGACCTCGACCCGAGGGTTTGGGGGTCTGCGTCATTGGTTGTCACAATACATCTTCAACCGACTCCCATTTACTAAACCATCCTTCCATTTTCCATTAAGAGTCTTCAACTACGTAGCTCCACCTTCTGTAACATAGGCAACCTTGAATGGCCCAAGCAAATGTGTCTTGAACTTTCTTGGATGCTTCATGAACTTGTTGTCATATAAAAGTACCAAATCTCATTGTTTAAATGTTTTCTTCTTGATATGTTTGTCATGGTAATCCTTTTCTCATTATTTTTGTACCTGTTGATGAAATCCTGCAATGAACCTGTATTCCATTCATCTTCTTCTTCTTGTTCAAGAGGGGGGTTAGGTGCCTCCTCAAATATCTTGTCTTACAATTTGTAAAGCCTGATCTATTGTGGGGTACTGACTTTCAAATAGGAACATAGCTATAAAGTATGGGTCAGACCATACCAATCTGTAGTGACTAGGCACAGTTCTTCTTGAAGATACTAGTTGATAGACACAGTATCTAAGGTGTTAATGAACTTATGTACCCACTGTTCTTTAGGAATGTTTCTCCAGGATTCCTCACAACTTCACATATGGTCCTTTGGACAACTCTAACCTATGTATCAAGCTTCACAACCTTCAACTTGGTCTGAAAAGAACACTATCAACAAGGTGTGAAATTGTACCCACTTTGTGATGTTCTTCTTGTGTGTTCCCCACCATCCAGCTAGAATTTCTTTCAAGGATTCATCTAGTGCCAACAATCTCTGTTGTGATGGTACAATTCCTTCAAATTCCAATAGAAAAATATCTAAATTATTCAAACCATCAAATATAGGAAGATTACTTACTTATGTGCCAATCTAGCAAACTTCCTTAGTCAATCTGGCACACCTACGCGTAGAGACTTCATACATTTTGTTCTGCCAATTTTCCAATGCTTCTTCTGAATCTGACGAGCATGAACTTTCACTTCGCCCACTTAGATTTCCATATGTTGTAGGATTAATATAATCCTATTGTCCTGTTGTCAGTTTATAGATGTTCTCTAGCTCATAGGTGTGGTCTTCTCCTCTTATAGGTTCTGTGTATTAGCGACCTTCATCAGAATCAAGAAGTGAAATGACCCTAATGCCATCACCTTCAAATGTCATTCTTCTCTTTTTAAGGTCAATAATAGACAAATTGTCGAAATCCCAATCAATACCCAAGGAAGGGTAGGGAAAACTATCATCAAAAATCTCGATCACTTCGAAGTTTGCAAATGTCTTCACTCTGTAGATGTCCATAGGGACATGCTCTAGTCTTCCAAAGAGGCTCACCATCTATTGATTAGCCATCCTAAGCCTAATACGAGAGTAAATCAATTTAGGTTTTCCCATCAATGCCCACATCTGCTTCTTCATAACATTTACTTCCGATCCCAGGTCGAGGACCACATAGTCCATGTCGTAGTCTCCAATCTGAGCATTAAGGTGTAGTTCCCTCCTTGTCCTCCTCTTTCTAGATACTTGATTCACAACTCTACTCAGTAGAGGATCTACTCTTCAAGTTTCATATTATCTTATCAGGTGTTGTAGTTTATGCACATCTCTTTCATCTTTAATCAAATCAATACAAGTATACAAGAAGTCCACAAGCTTGCTTACCTCTTTTCCTTGTCTAGGTGGGGCAGACTCATCAAATGCTGGAGGCATTTCACATTCCATTACTTCCAATTGTTCCCTAGATGAAGAAGCCTCTTCACCTACAAATTCTCTTCTTACATATTCAAAAGTATGTTTTTCTTTCCTTGGACCAGACAATGGTGCCTTCTCCCGGCAAYGAAACCATTTGTTGGCATAGGGGTAGACACAAAAACACCTGCGAAGCAGATGAAGTCTCACCCAAAGTAGCAATAGGGGGATTGCAGGACACAGGTGTCTACAACCAGAGGAAATGCAAGATGATTCCAAAATAACAACACAAAATAGCCCAGAGATTCTTAACAGTATTATCCCAACTTCGCAAAGTGAGTTATATCTAAAAATAATAGTGCAATGACAGTATAAAAGGTAGTAAATAACAAAAGCATCAACCACATAGAACAACAAGATTTTACGTGGTTCACCCTCTCCCTAGGGCTACGTCCATGGAACTGTTTTTATTGATAGAATAAATGAAGATATGCAGTTCTATTTGTGCACTCATCTTTAGATCCTTCTCTCTCTTCCTCCTTATTTCCTATCTATGCGCACTGAGCTGCAAAGATGATCTTCGCACCCGGCTGAAGACCCAAAATACAAGAATACTCTAAAACATAACACTTTTAATTCTCAACACAAATATCACCCCTATCTCACTTATATCTTCTCAACTCTTCTAGACCTCTATTTGTACATTCCATGACTCTTATAAAACCAAGGGCCAAAGCCCAGGTGCCAAAACCCTAGGTCCACATAACCTGCATTTTAAGGACTTCATCGACATGTTCTTCCTTCTTCTCTGTGAGGTCATCCAAAGAACCCATTAGTGTCTTCTTCCAATGGATAACTTGTCCATGATCTATGTTATTTGTTTCTTTGTCTTTCTTGATATTCTTTTTCAATGGCTCGCTTTCCTTTACCTTGTTCCTTCCTTTATGCTTCTTTAACCACTTTGACCCTTCCTCGGTTTGTGTGCCTTCCGTGCACTTCATACTTTGTCTTTTCTTCTTCCTTAATCTTCACTTTCTTAATTAATACATGTCAAAGGGCCAACAAGCATAGAGGTGAAGAATTGTACTGGAGAAATGTTAGGAAGATTCCAAGAATTGGCGAAGTCTGTCAAGGAGGCAAACACTGCCTGAGTGGATCGGAACAAGCCACAAGTTAGTGTTTGGGGGCCTGTTGGAGCAGGGTATTTTGGGAACAAAGTCCGATGAAAGAGAACAACAAACATGGAAGGAAGATCAAGAAAGGACCAAGGAAGAAGCACGTGCTAGGAAATGAAGAGAAAACAGTGTGCCAGAAGGCAAAGGAAGTAATGCGCCGAGAATAAAGGAAAATCAACGCGACGGAATTGCGGATTAGTTATTATGCATAATGAATGTTAAAGGATGAATAAATGGTAGATATTAATGATGGTATGGTAGAATGCATGTTGAAGTTAAAACAGTCTAATATGCCTAACATTCCAACATGTTCCATCCAATCCATGATTGCAGACACTTGGTTCATGCAATCACCCATAAGCCATCTCAGGTGAGACTGCATTGTGCACTCTGTGCATAGTGTTGCCTTCTGGTTTACTAGAGGGGGAGATGGTTTCTAGGGTTTTGTTGGAGAACTAAGTTAGAACCCGAGTCATCCCATACATCCAACACTTCCTATACAACCCTTTGTTCAGTAGTGGTGACTCTGGAAATAACTGAATCCTGTGTTCAACCTCGTGCTTGGGTGGCAGTCCTCGATGCTCCTAAAACATTTCACAATAGGATTCTATCAATTTTTGTATTTGTTGGCACTACTTTCCACCACATCCTTGTAAGGATTCCTTCATCCATAAGTGGCTTCCTTCTCCTTGATGTTTTCCTTCTCTTAAAAATAATAAGACAAATTTCTTCACATTGACCATGGTTCTTCTGGCCTGATGAGCGTTGATTATAGAGAGTTTGGATTTGTCCTTGTGTGCGTTTATGGTGTATGATCTTCCCTCTTTGACCAGTCTATATTGGTTATCTCTTCTCATGAAGATGGAATCCATCACATAAAAATATGGGATTCCCAAGATGACTCTGCATACAACCAAAGGAACCACATTTGCAACCACTTCGTCAATATAGTTTGGGTTGATGTCGAATTTGAATTTGCATTGCTTGCTTACCTTAAATTCCATATCCTACCTTACCCCACCCAAAGGGTATGATTGTGGATGGTCTTGTGTCTCTAGACCAATATTCTCAACCAATTGCAAAGAGATTAAGTTGGACTGTGAACCGGGATCAAACAAACAATCCACATTGTTCTATTTTATGTGGATTTTAATGCAAAACAATTCAGTCATCACCTTCTCCTCCTTGTGACTACAACTTACTAATGTCACTTCCTTTTGCAGATTGATGCAACTGATCTTCTTTTCCAAGTATAAGGTGATGTCAACCCTCTCCTCATCATCCACACTTAACATTTCTTTCTTTTTCTTCTGTAAATTCTAGGGGAACTTCTCAGGGTGCAATTTCCAAGAGTCCTCCTCAGTATGTCCCTTTCGGTCACAACCTTTGCATTTCTTGATAGAAGGGATTGCTTCCTTTGTTGTTGCCACATTATTCTTCTCATTCCACTTCATTTTATTCTTTCCCTTCTTCTTCATCTATTCTTGCAGTTTTGTTTTCTTGAGTGTGTATGGTTGTTGCTTTCGCTTATCTCCTTTGAGGTGCTATGCCTGAACACTAGCCTCATCAATTGTCTTTGGTATAAAAAACATCAATTGATGTCGAATATGTGGTAGAAATGCCCCCACATACTTGATCAACATTTATGGACTTTTGAGTGAGACTCCCATTTGGATGGCTCTCTTCCTTAACTCAGTGGTGAATTCTTGCACTGATTGTCCTTGCCTCTGCCTAAAATAATTCCAAACTATCCATTGGTTCTCGTCATATACGATTGGGAAGAACTATGCTTTGATCATGTCCTTGAACACCTCCCATTTCGTGACCAATGGCTCATTCTTCAGTGTTTTTCCTACTACATCACTCTCCTACCATGCCAAGGCATGGCCTTCAAGCTTCAATCAAGC
>SNQJ01S0002364.1:235795-260631 GCA_010110895.2 Picea sitchensis
ATACTCCAAAAAAAAATGGAACCCCATAAATATGTCTCCTCTTAACACTGATTTGCAAGTAACTTGGCATCTATAATGACAACAACTCCAATGAAATTTTTTCTTCATAATTTTATCACCGATAAAATTATTTCATTAAAAAAAACAGGATTACCTTACTCGTTATGGGAAAGAGTGATGATAAAATAAATATCATAAATTAACATAGATTTATTTTAACATTTGAAACATAATGGATAGATTTATTTTAATATATAATATATATGGGAAAAAAACTTTTTAACTTAACAATTGATGTCCCTAGTTAAAAAAACTCAACACATCAAACCCAACACAACCAACACATCAACGCCCAGTGCATCTCTTCAGTTCAATAAATTAAATATCATGATACATATGAAATATAGGACAATAAATGAATCCTCCAATTAAACATGGCAAGTTTAGAATAAATCAAAATCACCTTATCATAGCATTAAAAGTATAAGTTATCGTGGCACTAAACGTGTAAGTTAACATGCTTGGAAGACTAGTATAAACCCCTACCAACTCATTTCACACCAAGAAAATGTCTCATTCGATGTGGGATAAAGTCTCACAACTCATATTTAAAATTTAAAATAAGACAACTAAAAGATTATTTTTGAATTAAGAATTATAAAAGTTATTTCTAAAGTAAGTGTGGTGACTTTGTGGTAATTACAAAAGTTTATAAAAAGGACAATTTTGAAATAAACTATAATTACCTTCTCATAATACTAAAAGTAAAGTCAAAATGAATGTTCTCCATGTTAATGTAGAACTCTATTGTAATCAATTAAAATTGGATCACCTAGAACAAAATGCTAGGTGAACTAGAATACACACTATTATAATAGTAGTACCAAAATGTTAGGTGAACTGGAATACACACTATTATAATAGTAATATAGGTATCATGATATAAAATACATTTTTACACCATGTTATTCTATTTAACTTATATGAACCTCTTTCTTAAAGTCAATTCATTTCACGTAGTAAAGTTATAAAACTTTTTTTTTATAGGTTTTTTTCCATGTTATTTTTAATTTAAAAAAAAATAATGAGAGAAATTTCATAATTTTTTTTATAAGATTAAGAAGATTTCCATTTCATTATCTCGCTCATTTTTACTCATCTATTCTCTTGATGTGCATTTTCCCTCATTATGAATACTTTTCCCTAAATTTGCTCCACCATTCTTAAAACCCTAGTTTCATGAGAAACACTTTCTTGTTGCACGTATCATCTACAACTAAAGGAAAGCAACCACATACTCAAGGAAATCAAGGAACCTTCCCGAGGAGAGGCCACCAAAATATCAAGACCTTCATTGGTTCTACATAGCTCTACCATTTGGGTAACAAATTCATTCATTCTTTAATGCCCTTGTTGTTGTTATCTCTTTATTTTTGATGCATTTTACTTCTATTTCTAGTTTTTCTAACATTTTGTTTATGATCTTGAAGCAACTACATGGTTTACAAATTTGTTAACCCCTATTGCAAATTTATACCAACATCTATTGCAAATTTATACCAATATTTACGATCTCTTAGAGGCTCCTTCATTGTAAAATAAAATCTCATTGCTAGAGATCCTCTCTCCAAAAAACTCCACCTAGAGATCAACTTGCTGATATTTTCACCAAGCCACTAGGAAAGTCAGTTTTTGACTTCCAGAGATAGCACTTAGGCATAGTCAGTGCTGCTGATTGTAACTGTTGAGTCTAAGAGGGAGTGTTAAATATATTGTACCCTCAACGGTATGACCATTTTGCTTGCCAGCTGTCTTGAACATGGCCTCTATTTTTGTCTTGCTTGAGCATATATAGCTCAACCATCTTACATTGTAACAAGATTCTAAGTTTTTTACTTCTTCTGTACTTCTTCATTACATTTTGAATATACTATTCTTTTCTCTCACATTTCTCTGTCCTTCACAATTTATCATTTGGTTTGTCTGTTGGGGTATTGCTTTGAAAGCTTTACAAGCGCATTGGTATATGAGTACATGGTGAATGGATCTCTGGAGAAGTTTATATTTGCCGGAAAAAAGAAAGGGCAAGTCTTAAGGTGGGAGCAATTGTATTCAATAGCTTTGGGTACCGCTCGTGGAATTGCATATTTACACCAAGATTGCGAGAAGCGCATCATACACTTCGACATCAAACCCCACAATATATTGCTGGACTCTGAGTTTACACCGAAATTCGACATCAAACCCCACAATATATTGCTGGACTCTGAGTTTACACCGAAAGTCTCTGATTTTGGTCTGGCAAAACTTTGTGGAAAGGGAGATGACCATATATCAATGACCGGCGCGAGAGGGACGCCGGGATATGTTGCGCCAGAGGTATGTGACAGAGATGTGGGACCTGTTACTGACAAATCAGATGTCTATAGTTTCGGAATGCTTTTGCTAGAGATAGTTGGGGGTAGAAAGAACTTTGATTGGAAGGTTACCCGTTCCAGACAGTTTTACTTTCCTGAGTGGGCTTTCAAGCTGCTTGAGACTGGGAACTTGGGGATGAGACTGTGAGGGGGAGGAGAAATAGCAGCAGAAGATGAGGAGAAGGCCAGGAAACTCACTAGAGTTGGGCTATGGTGTATTCAATATAAATCCATAGATCGTCCATGTATGAGCAGGGTTGTTCAAATGTTAGAAGGAAATGGAGACGACGTGGCCAATCCTCCATTGCTCTTCAATTCCGCCTCTGCTGCACCTCAAAATCCATTATTATCTTCCACAATGTAGATTGCAGATTAGATCTTGTTCATGCAAACCAAACGTTGCATTATTCTGAAATTTTAAAGATTCATATTTTAAATGTCAACACAATCAATGTCATCTGATCAACAAAAAGAGTATCTTTGATAGACAAGTATATTTGTAGATCTATGCATGAGCATGTATCTCCCCGTATGACCTTCAACAATTATGAAAACCAGACCATCAAAAGCTTTTTATATTAAGGATTTTATAACATTGCCAAAGGAGTGTTTGGTTTAAAATTAAAATTTTGTAAACATTGATTCTGTTGTGATGGTACTCTCTGGTCTATATGACTAAATACAGAATGACGACATATACGTGGAGTGGTTGTGTATTTATATTTTAACGGATTTTTTACGTTTATTTATTTTAATTTAATTTTTTTTCTATTTTTTTTTTAATATATAAATAGAAAGTATTAAAACCAAAATAAATTTTTCCTTACCTAAAACGATGAAAATGAAACCAGTAATTCCACAAATTCGAAGGCATAATGAAATTTAAAAAATATATATGAAGATGAAACAAGTAATTTCACATATTGGAAGGCATGCTGCTTGAAAAGTTTCACAATTATTTTCACTTTTGACATTAAGTGGGAATTGATTTCATTATTGTCCAAATGTTGATTAAGTGTGATTAAAAATGTCTATTATTGATAATATTTTAATTATGTGTGAAAATATATCAAAAGTATAGATTTTGTATGAAATATAAATATAGAGAAGTATTGTCAATTGAGTCTAGTTTGGATGGTTGTGAGGAATGATTGTTATCCTCCCCACCCTTGTTCAATTCTCATAATGACATGAATAAAATTTCATAATGAGTATGTTGTAATGGTTTTGAGCCTATATGTATTGGAAAGTTGCATTTGATTCTTAATTGAATAAGTGTCTACAAATACTAATTTTAGTCATTTGACTATTCCATCCACCCGACAAAATGTCTACAAATGACATGATGATAGGGAATGTAGGTAGAAACAAAACAAGAAAATATGCATTCTCTAACTTTTTTTTAATAAAAATGTTAGTGGGTATTAACTATCAAGAGGTAGGAAAATACTATAGGTATTTACTATGAAGGAGGTGTACTTGTTTCTTAATTGTATGGATATTATGTTGGATTGTTTATTACTAATTATAGATAGGTAGTGTTTTAAGGGCTAGTCCACTCTGTCGACTAGACCCGACAATCGACTAAGAATTAGTTGGTTGTCTGTCGAAGTAGGAATTACAAGTCGGTTGTCTGTATCTATTAATTCGATCAACCCAGGCAGTTAAGCAATTGCAATTTCTTGGCAACTGAACATGTATGTATAAATAGATGATCATGTATCAAGAAAAGTGTCTCTTTTGTGTTATCTTGACACATATAATAAAGTGTTGTTTCTTGGGCTTCTACTACTTTGTGTATGTATTTTCATATGTGTATGTAACCTCTATGCTTTGCTTGCTTATGTGATGGACTACTGGTAACATTGCCTACTTTTCCCTATATTACAACATTGGTTCTGTTTCCTGTAGTTCTAAACCTGGGCATGTAGAAAATCACATAGATGATAACTTTACAAGACATACGCGACTGGTGGGAATGAAAAATTGAAAACTACATCAAGAATTATGCAAGAAGGAACAACCTCACACTAGCAGAAACAAGATCTGGATTTTTCTCAGAGACTCACGAACAATTTCTGGAGGCTATCCCATAATCCATATTCGAGTACATTAACAAATCCAGTAATGCATAAATTGACTTCTGACGAAAAATTAACACTCAAACTTACAAACGGAGGACGAATGAACTTGCATGGGTGGGTTGAAAGAATTGTTGAAGATTACATAACAGACCAAGCCAATTAGGATCAAACTCCCCTTGATAAAGTAAAAGAAAAATTTTACATCGACCTACACGAAGGATTTTTTTGCATTGTCCCAAGATTGCTCTATAAATTTATGCTCGACAAAGGAGTCAGTGACATTGTTGAGTACCAACCTTGACTAAGAATACCACTACTGAATAATAACTTGGAACAAAAAGACGAGAAGTGGGAAGAATTCTTGGAAGCAAAGTGAAAGGATACAAAAGAGGCCTGGGACTACTTTTTGAGCCAATAAATATGGTCATCACTGTCAAATTCGAGTAAGTCGAGGCGACGATAGGGGGTCGGTTGATCTATGAGATGCTGTAAGAAAAAGAAGAGCATACCATAGTTCATGCGATTGAAGCATACATGTCTTCAAGAGGAAAGGAAATTTACAAGAAAATGATCGACATCCAAAAATTGGAGCAGGACAAGAGGCAAAAGAAAAGAGAGGAGATTCGTAATCTGTGGATCAATCATAATTCAAATAGAAAAATAGTCTAGAAGGATCATCCTGATAGAGCATGTGAGCAGTCTGAGCCTGATAGGAATCGACCAGATCTGGCAATAACAATGTTGGAATACTGAGAAGGGGGGGTAAATCAGTATGAGCAATTATTATCACTTTTAACCACAATATGTAATCATTAATTTCATCAGCAGTATCTCACCAATATATCATGAGAAACATAAATCAACAGAGAATAATAGACATCCACAGAAACAATGTACAACAAGATTTACGTGCAAACCCAAATGGGAGAAAACTACAAAATTATTTTCTTATATATCAAAATAATACATTCATTGGAAGCACCAACTTCCCAATTCTCCAGCTACAACTAGAAGGAGGATATGACTCCCTATTTACAGGATCCAACATGAAGGAAGCTACAACTCCCCGAATTCTATGGCTTCAACCAGAAGGAGGTTACAACCCCCTTTCATTGCCCTATCCTGCCACCATGAAATATAAGTGTAGACCAACTGTCACTACCACAATCACTGCCAGTGTCACTGTCACATTAACCTGTAACCTATTAACATGTCATTGTATCTGATATTTCATTGTCATTGTATCCAACCTGTCAATGTCACTATACCATCAACATGTAACTATCACTATACCATAAACCTGTAACCTGTACCATACCATGCATCAATTGTGTACCAACAAATGTAGTATAACATGCATCAATCATGTACCATAACATATGTCAAATGTAGATACCCTACTTTCCACGTGGGCCATTTCCTCAAAAACATAATATTTTGGGAGGAATAACTGCTGAAAGGTACGACCAAGGATTTAGCTCGCCGAAACTCCGATTTTCCTTATTCTTTGGCTTGTATGGATTTCTCCAAGCAGCATATATCTGATACCATGTTAGTGTTTCATGGAAACGTACACAGGAGATCTAGCTAAAGCAAGTACACACAAAGATTATCAAGAAAGGAAGAGAGATTCAATATGGAAGAATGAGAAAATACATTCACACTACTCCAATGAGTTGACGACCGATACATAGATCATAATCAATATAATCCAATGAATGAGTGGAATACACTCATATATAGGGCAAAACATTCCATAATAAGAAAAACAATCAAGCAGTTAGCTTTCCGTAGGAATGCATGCATGCATAATAGTGATGGTAAAAATAGAAAGTCTAAAATAGAACTAGTCAGTTAACTCCCACTGAACTAGTTTGTCGAAAATAGAAATTTATCCAACAGTGAGGAGTTATGTGACTTTCCACATACCACCGGAAATGGCATGACATGTACTATCCATCTAGAATAATCTTACCTACAAATATATCAAAACTCATACCATTAAACATCAAACAAACTTGGGTCCATTACCCAAACCTTTGTGCTACCGGAATTCGCTATCGGACTTTCTTCAAGGGTTGACATCAATGACAACGAATCCAATTAATCAACAATCTCCCCCTTTGGAATTGATGGAAACACTTTGATGCAATACTGAAATCATATCACTCATGCTCCCCTGGAACCATGCCTGCATCTCTGTGACCAACGTTCCCTTTGGAACCATGCCTCTGTCCTCTGCCTCTGATAAATCTTTCCCCCTTTGTCATCAATGGAAAAGGTATCTTTCCATTCGGGGCTGCTCCCCCTAACTGACTCGTCTGATCTCCCAACCTGAATTGTCCTCTTTATGGTGCTTCCTCGTGTACATCTAAGACATATAAGATAAGCATTCAAAATCATTCATTTTGGAGTAGAAATAACTCCAAGTCTCTGACGAAGATAATCAAAGGCTTCTTGTGGAAGCGGTTTTGTAAAGATGTCTGCCACTTGTTCTTTTTTGCCCACATATTCAACTCTGATGTTCTTTTCTGCAACCTATTCCCGTAGAAAATGATACTTGATTGGAGTGTGCTTCGTCTTGGAGTGCATCACTAGGTTCTTTGAGATACTGATGGCACTTGTATTATCACAATAGATTGGAATGGGCTCATCATACTCAACCTGTATATCTGTCAGGGTTTGTTTCATCCATAGAACCTGTGTACAACATGTTTCTTCTGCAATATACTCTGCCTCAACTGTAGATAAAGATACCGATGATTATTTCTCGATTATTCATGATACTAAACACTCACCCAAGTAGAACACTGCTCCACTGGTGCTTCGTTGGTCATCAATGCAACCTTCCCAATCTGCATCTGTGTAGGAAATAAGTGATAGATCCTTTCCTTTTGGATACCATAATCCAAACTCTTATGTTCCTTTAAGATATCCAAAAATCCTCTTCACTGCTAATACATGTGATTCCTTTGGTGCTGCTTGAAATCATGCCACCTGTCCAACTGCCTGCATTACATCTGGTCTGGATGTTGTCACATATAGTAGGTTACCAATCATTGACCTATATTGCCTCTGATATGTAGACTTTGAATCATCATTTTTTCTCAACTTGCAACTGGTTTGCATGGGAGTGATAACTGGTTTTCAATCTTCCATTCCAAACCTCTTTAGAATTTCTCTGATATACTTGGTTTGAGAAATAAAAATTCCTTGGTTTCTTTGATGTATCTGAAGACCTAGAAAGAAGGATAGTTCTCCAAGTAATGACATTTCAAATTCATTATGCATGTCCTTTGCAAATTTCTGGCTTAACCTGTTATCAATACTTCCAAAAATAATATCATCAACATAAACTTCAATTAATAAAATACTATCTTGAGTTACCTTGATGTAGAGGTTGTTGTTTTCACTTCCTTGTCTGAACCTTGTCGGCTGTAGATATTTATCCAGTCTAGAGTACCATGCTCTAGAAACATGTTTTAGACCATACAATGCCTTCTTTAATTTACACACATAATCTGCGTTCTTTGACAAGTGAAATCCTTTTGGTTGTTCAATGTAGATTTCTTCTTCAAGTTCCCCATTCAGAAAAGTTGATTTTATGTCCATCTGATACACTTTAATATTTTTGGAGCATGCATAAACTAAAAGCAATCAGATTGCTTCCATTCTGGCAACTGGGGCAAATGTCTCTTCAAAGTCTATTCCTTCAACCTGTGCATATCCTTTACATACCAATCTATCTTTGTTCCTTGTAACCTGTCCATCTTCATTCAATTTATTCTTGTATACCCACTTTGTGTTGATCACATTCTTATCCTTTGGTCTTGGAACCAATTCCAAAGTGTCATTTTTCTCTATTTGATCCAAGTCTTCATCCATGAACTTATTCCAAAATTCATCCTTGTTGGCCTCTTCAAAATAGGTTGGTTCAATCATAGATAAGAGTGCTATGTGCATTTTTTCTGGTGAACGGATTCTTCTTCTAGTCTCAACTCCTGCATCTTTGTTTCTGATAATCTGATCTGAAGGATGATTCTTCTGTACTCATCTGCTAGGTGTATTTGGAGGCACTTGCTAAAATTGCTCTTCTACTTCTGTTGGATCCTCTTCATCTTCCCCTTCTACTTCTTTTTCATCTTCTGCTTCTTCTTCGTAAAGTTGTTCCATTGATTCATTTTCTTCTTCCTTTAATTCTTGTCTACCTCTTTCATCAATTGTTACATTGATTCTTTCCACAAATTTGTTCAATCTTAGGTTGTAACACTTGTATGCTTTCCTTGTACTTGAGTAATCAACAAGTACTCCTTTGTCCACATGAGATTCAAACTTTCCCATTCTTCCATCTTCTCTTTTGATGTAGCATTTTCTTCCAAACAATATGAAGTTCTTCACATTTGCTGGTCTTCCTTTCCATAGCTTGTAGGGAGTTTTGTCAGTGTTGTTTCTGAGCATTACTCTATTTTGAATGTGAACTATTGTATGCACTGCTTGTGTCCAAAATATATCTGTCAATTTGGAATCCATTAGCATTGTTCGAGCCATTTCCTGTATTGTCTTGTTCTTTCTTTCAACAACTCCATTATGTTGAGGTGTCCTAGCAACAGATAATTGCCTTTTTATTTCATGCCTGCTACAGTAGTCCATAAATTCCTTTGAAGTGAACTCTCCTCCATTATCAGATCTCAAGCATTTGATTTTTGAATCCATTTCATTTTTAACTTTTTCCTTGTAGACCTTGAAGTTTTCAAAAGCTTCTGACTTATTCCTGAGAAAGAAAACTACAGTCATTCTTGTATAATCATCAACTAATAACATAAAGTATTTCTCACCTTTTAAACCCTTTGTTGTAGTTGGTCTAACTAGATTAGTGTGCACAATTTCTAGTGGTCTTGTCGCTGAATATTCTTTTTATTTAAACCTAGTCTTTGTTTTCTTTGCTTGTTGACAATGCTTGCATAAAGTGTTGGTTGGTTTCGTGATTTGGGGAATTTATCTAACCAATTCCCTTTTGCTAACTTTGACAAGGTTATCAAAATGTATGTGACCCATTCTTCTATGCCATAGCCAACTTTCATATTCCTTTCCTAGGCAACACTTTTAATTTCCAATTTCACTTAATACATATATGTTTCTTGAAGTTCTCGCAGTTGTCGCAATCAATTTTCCTGAACCTTCTTTTCTTATCTCGCACTTTTTTGAATCAAAAGTAACGTTATGAACTTGGTCACACATTTGACTCACACTTAGAATATTATGTTTCATATATTTTACTAGTAGAACATTTTCTGCCTTGGTATTCTTGTTCCCAATTCTGGTTGTGCCTTTTCCAATGATTTTAGATGAATCATCATTTCTGAAGGAGACCATATTTCCTTTCTTAATGTAAGAAATTTGTCTCTATCACCTGTCATGTGTTTTGAACAACCACTGTCAACATACCAACCACATTTCTTCTGCTTAGCTTGTAGAGTGAGTGTGCATTCTTCATTGCTATACTAATTCTGCTTTCTTATCCATGTCCTTTTCTGGGGTTCATGTCTATCACTGTTGTTGTTATGTTGTGGTTCTGTAGGAGGGACTGTCATTCTGCAATCTTTGGCCATGTGTCCAAAGGTGTTACATTTGTAGCATTCCACTTCAGTGCTCAAAGATTCAAACTTGTTGTAACTTCTTCTTTGTGTTTCACTAGGCCTTCTTGGATAACCCTTTTGTGTATGACTTTCAAAGTTGTTTATGTTCTTGTTGTTATCTATGCAATTCACATTTTTATGTCCAAAATTATTACATGCATAACATAAACAAAAAAATATAGTTTGATATCTGGGAGTTGAAGATATTCTGAAAGGAGGTACTCTTATGAATCATTATTCTTCTTAAGGACTATCTTTTTATGTCGATCGTGGATTCTGAAATTTGAATCTTCTCGGTGGAGGAGTGTCCCTGTAATTTTCTTTGTAGACCTTCCTATCCCCTTTGATTGTTTCTGCATAGATTTTTGGATATGTTTCTTGTTCTGTTGTTTTGGAGATTGATCCCTTTTTTGTCCAATTGTATCCAAGTCTAGACTTGTCATGATGAGGTTTTTTACTGTTGATAATGTTATTCAAAACTTTTGAGTTGTTCTGCATATTTTTCTTTTGAAGATCCTTTATTAATGTGACAATTTCTGCTTCCAAATTTCCAATGATCCTGTCTCTTCCTTCTAGCTGTTCTTTGAGTGCTTATTCAATTCTTTTATCTTCTTCAATTTGAACCTTCAAATTTGTGATCATTTGTTCTAGTTCCTGAGTGTCTTCTTTCTTTTCTAGTTCCGCTAGTAGTTTATTGTTTTTCTTCTTTTCTATTCTGATAACTTCTATGGCACACAACAATTCTTCTCGGTAGTCAACTTCTACCTCTTCATATTCTTCTTCGGCCTCTTCATATATTCTCTGGCCTCTTCATATTCTTCTTCGGAGTCTTCTTTATTAGAGTATTCTACTGCCATGAATATAACTCTTTCTGTCTCACTGTCACTGACTTCATCTTCATCTGATGATGAGATGTCTTCTTTGGTGCATAAGCTTTTCTTGAAAACTTTTTTTGTGGTTCTTTTTCCTTTATATGTTTGTTTGATATTTTAGTAACCTTCATCATTTCTCTTTTTCTTATGAGGACATTTGTTAGAAAAATGACAACTACCATCACAATTAAAACAAATCAAAGGAATCTTACCTCTATACTTGTCGTTGGTTTCCTTGTTCAATCTTCTGATAAAGTTTGTTGCTTCTTCATCATCTTCCAAGACGTCACTGTTGTTGCTATGTTATTTTTATTTTTGCTTTCCCTTTTTCTTTGACCTTTTGGATGCTTTGAAGGATGCTTATTTTATATCTAGATTTTCCTATTCAGTTCTCATTTCATATGCTATGAAGATTCCATGTAGTTCGTCCATGCTTATTGAGTTTAAATCTTATCTTTATTCTAGTGTTGATATCTTAGGGTCAAATATTATAGAAAGAGATCTTAGTACCTTTTGAACAATTACATATTATTTGATTTCTTCTCCCAATCCCAAGATTGCATTTACTGTTTCATCGACTCATAAAAATTAAGCTGCAATATTCCCATATTCCTTCATCTTTAGTTGTTCAAACTGACCTTTGTAAGTTTGAAGCTTTGTTGCTTTGACTTTTGAATCTCCTTCATAAATATTTTGAAGTTTGTCCCAAATCTCATTAGCGTATTTACAATGTGCAACTTTGGTGAATATCGATTCTCCAAGACCATTCAAAAGTGAATTTGTGGCTTTGGAATTATTCTGACCAAGTTTCACTGCTTTGTCATTTGTCGGCAGAACTGTTGGTGCTATGTATCCATTTACAATTGATTGCCAAATTTCAAATCCTTGTGCCTGTATATATGTCTTCATCCTTATGGTCCAAAATGCATACTTATGTCCATCAAACTATGGTATTCCATTTTTATACATGTTGTTTCTCTTCATGATCTACCTTTCACTAGTTAAACTGATTTCTGAAGGAACCTGCTCTGATACCAATTGTTGGATTACTGAGAGGGGGGTGAATCAATAATAGAGCAATCTAATCCTTTTTAACCATATAATGCAAGTTTTATATCAATGTAGCATTATCATCCAATATTTACAGAGTAAATAAACAATGAACAAATGAACAATCATACACATACATAGTACACCAATGTTTTTACTTGGAAACCTAAAGCGAGAGAAAAACACATAATGGTTTTTCTTATATGTATTGAATAATTATATTCATTGGAAGCACCAACTTCCTTTGTTTTCCAGCTGCAACTGGAAGGAGGCTCCAACCCCCTAGTTTCTCAGGCTACAACCTGAGGGAAGCTCCAAATCCCCAATTCTCTAGCTACAACCAGAAGGAGGCTACAACCCCCTATGTTCTCCGACTATAATTGGAAGGTGGCTACAACCACATGTCCTTGCCCCGTCCAACTGCCCTGACGTATAAGTAGAATGATGGAACCACTATCACACTATCACTATGAGATATACTGTTGTAAACCTGTACCAATCAACCTGCACCAAACAACCTGTACCAATAACCTAAACCATGCATTAACCATGCATCAACCTGTACCTCAACCTGTAATCAACCTGTACCATAAACAAGTGCATAAACCATGCACCAACCTGTGCCAAACAACATGTAATCAACTTGTAGCATAGACAAATGCATCAACCATTCACCAACCTATACCTCAACCTGCAAACCTTCCTTAAATTTAACAACAAGAGACTAGCATTTTCATCAAGATTTACTTTAGTCTCACATGACTAGTTTTGGATTAGTCAACAACCCTAACTTGAAATAGTCATAACTATGTACTCGTAATGAAACAATGCCATCTGATCATTCTATCTCTCAACTAATATTAGAGGATGGGTAACCTATTCCCTGTTGTAGGTAATTCAACTAGTTCGTTCGTTCAAGCCTTCATTCATCGAGTGTCCTTCCCTCATCCCCGATACAGATAGCTTCTTCAGTTGGAGGTGAAAGAGTGGGAGAAACTTCCTTTCGGAGCCCAACTCTTTTTCTATCCCAACTATCTGAATCATCATAGGGTGGGCTTGGGTTAAAACGCCTGCTATGATCGATCAGAGAATCATATATAATGTGCCTTTCGTAACTCACCCGAAAACCATATCAAGAGACAAACTTATGACTAAAGGGAAGTGCGCAACTGCTGAAGATAAATTGATTCACCAATAAACAATTCAATTTCTGAACTCTTTATAAGATAGTTCTTCTTGGCGGTGATATTCAATGAAATTGGCTTCAATTACCTCTGGAATTCACGACCGTACCATAATCTTAATACACCCTTGGTGGAGAGGCACCACCTAGTTAACTTAACTTAACAATTGATGTCCCTAGTTAAAAAGAACTCAACATATCAAACCCAACACAACCAACACATCAACGCCCAATACATCTCTTCAATTCAATAAATTAAATATCATGATACATATGAAATATAGGACAATAAATGAATCCTCCAATTGAACATGGCAAGTTTAGAATAAATCATAATCACCTTATCGTAGCATTAAAAGTATAAGTTATCATGGCACTAAACGTGTAAGTTAACATGCTTGGAATACTAGTATAAACCCCTACCAACTCATTTCACACCAAGAAAATGTCTCATTCGATGTGGGATAAAGTCTCACAACTCATATTTAAAATTTAAAATAAGACAACTAAAAGATTATTTTTGAATTAAGAATTATAAAAGTTATTTCTAAAGTAAGTGTGGTGACTTTGTGGTAATTACAAAAGTTTATAAAAAAGACAATTTTGAAATAAACTATAATTACCTTCTCATACTACTAAAAGTAAAGTCAAAATGAATGTCCTCCATGTTAATGTAGAACTCTATTGTAATCAATTAAAATTGGATCACCTAGTCCAAAATGCTAGGTGAACTAGAATACACACTATTATAATAGTAGTACCAAAATGCTAAGTGAACTGGAATACACACTATTATAATAGTAGTATAGGTATCATGATATAAAATCCATTTTTACACCATGTTATTTTATTTAACTTATATGAACCTCTTTCTTAAAGTCAAGTCATTTCACGTAGTAAAGTTATAAAACATTTTTTTTTTTATATGTTTTTTCCATGTTATTTTTAATTTTAAAAAAAATAATGAGAAAAATTTCATAATTTTTCTATAAGATTAAGAAAATTTCCATTTCATTATCTCACTCATTTTTACTCATCTATTCTTTTGATGTGCATTTTCCCTCATTATGGATACTTTTCCCGAAATTCGCTTTACCATTCTTAAAACCCTAGTTTCATGAGGAACACTTTCTTGTTGTAGGTATCATCTACAACTAAAGGAGAGCAACCACATACTCAAGCAAATCAAGGAACCTTCCCAAGGAGAGGCCACCAGAATATCAAGACCTTCATGGGTTCTCCATAGCTCTACCATTTGGGTAACAAATTCATTCATTCTTTAATGAGCTTGTTGTTGTTATCTCTTTATTTTTGATGCATTTTACTTCTATTTATAGGAATATCATATATTTAGGAGTAAATCTATTCATTTAAAACTACGGTTTTTAGTTTTTCTAACATTTTGTTTATGATCTGAAGAAACTACATGGTTTACAAATTTGTTAACCCCTATTGCAAATTTATACCAACATCTACGATCTCTTAGAGGCTCCTTCATTGTAAAATAAAACCTCATAATTAAAAATCTCATTTTTAAAATAAAATTAATAAAAGTCATTTTAAATTAAATATGCTTACTTTGTTAAACGTTTATAAGGAAATGAAAAACTTCAAATAAAATCATAATCATCTCACCATGTAAAGTCCATTTATAAGGAAATGGAAAAATTCAAATAAAATCATAATCATCTTGTAAAGTCGAGCTTATGAGCAGACTAATGTAACACTCCACTATCTCTATATAAACATTAGGAAATGTCTTCTTCCTTATGGGGATAAAGCGTCACAACATGTATATGTAAAGTATGTTTATAGGGAAATGAAAAAATTCAAATAAAATCATAATCATCTCACTATGTAAAGTCGAGTTTATGAGAAGACTAATGTAGCACTCCGTGTTATAGCAAGATTTGCCCCACCATTGCTATCTTGCACAGAGGGCCTTTTTCCATTTCCCTATGCAGACTTGTCATCCCTTTTTGATGAATCTAGAGCAAAAAATACACATTTTTCCACATATACGCGCCCTATCTTCTATACAACATGCGTATACGCAGGCTGCTCCACTACAGCCCGTGTACATCGGGATTTGTGCCAAAAAATACAAAAATGGATTCGGGTTTCCATGTCACGTCAGGAGATCTCTGATCCTTGGCCTTCCACATACTAGAAACGTTCCAACTTGGACCTTCAGTTACATTTTGAAGACTATAAAAGAACAATTCTGAGCTATGGAAAAGAGGAGAAAGCATTCAACTTTGAGAGCAAAGTTACTCTGGAGAAATTACTTCATATTGAGTCTACATCCCTTTGTCCCTCAAGTCTAAACACAGTTTTCAGCCCCCAAGCTCTTTCCCTATTGTTGAGAGAACCTCATTGTCTCTCTCCTATGAGCTTGCCTTTGGTGGAGGATTGAAGTGGTGGAGGCCCAGTTGGAAGGAACTTGGTTCCTTCGTTTCGAACCATGCTGACACGGAAGTCTGTAATGTTGTCACTTTTGCTGATCAATTATTAATAGAAACACTCCTTTCCCGTCCTATTGGTATCATGAAAATATATGATTATAATCCATGGGCATGTTTGTAATGTTTATTAATGAATTATGTTATCTAATGTGCTAACCCCTTTACACTATCACCATGTACTTGTTATGCTTGTTTGTTGAGAACTTGTTGCAAGTATAAAGCTTTGGGTCGAAGTGCTCAATGGTGGAACATCATCGAACGTTGGATCGAGGTAGGTTTCTTTATTATCTTGCACATTAATTTATATAGCATACAATGGAATTGAGTTGATTTCTGCAGTCATACATGTCTGTTGTGGTTTACCCTTGGCCATAGAGAGTTTTTCCCTCGTAACAGAATTGGCGACTCCAGTGGGGAGAGATCTTTCTTCCAAGGGTTGAAGTATTTTTTCTTCTTGCATTGCTCTTTTTCCTTTGTGTTTCTTGTCATATCACTGCTTGACAGATTCTGTTCACTCTGAGTCTGATTTTTCAACCTTTTTTCCCTTGCCTAGCCTTGTTTTAAAGTCTGTACGCTCCTTTTGCGTTGACAGTCGCGTATACATGCGTGTTGTCTCACTGCAAGCTGCGTATATACGCAGTGTTCTCCTGTACAGTCGTGCATATCACTTTCCCTTGCTTGTTTGCTTGGTTTAGTGACTGTTGGGTGGGATTTGATGTTTGCTAAGCCTTCTTAGGTTTTTGTAGTGCATGTTGAGCTTCTTTGGGTTGACAAGAAACCTGTTTGGAGTTGAATTTATGGGCGTAGTCTTTCTCATTATTTTTCATTTTTTATTTGTCCTTGAACCCTGGGCTATTTGCTTGGCTTCTTGGTATTCTTCTTGACTTATTTCATTTATACACAGTAGAATTTATACATCAGGTTTCTTTTTCAGTCCATGAATTTTCTCTTTAATATATTGAAAATACAAAAAAAATAGGCATTTTGCATTGGTTAGCATTTTTGTCTTTGAACCTTTATCATTAGCTTAGTGCATTTAGGGAAAGATTGCATTTTAATTCTGAATTGCAGAGTTGAAATTGAAAATTGAACTGATTTTATTAGCATATCATTCATTGAAAATTTAAGGATAGACTTTGCATTATATTCATATTTATCTTCTTGTAGAGTCATAACATCATGTGTTTCACTTCCATACCCTTTTGAGTAATCACAACCAATAAAATTTACACTTTAAACTAAAATTGATTAGTCACAATTTTATTTTTAGGGTGCACAAACTAGTCTAGGATTTAGTGCCTTGGAATAGGATTTTGTGAGTAAACTTCTCCAAGGCAATTAAATCAATATATGTGTCTGAGACAGGGAGTTGAGAAGTCCATTGTATAATTGGTAAGATCAGGAGGATCTGCTCACACCGGAGTTAATCACAAGGTTGCACGAAGTTAGTTGAAGGGATAACCCCTAGATACTCACCTAGCGTCAGAGATATTTCTGTGGATTTATTCGTATTTGGAGATCTTGCTAGTACCCATACTTCTGTGAGAGGTGGTGCTTTCAAGGTTTTTGGATTTGCTACCTTTCCCATACGGTGATCCAGACTTATGACTTCTCGCCTGTGCATCGGTTATACAATGGTTTATTAGTTGCTTGACTTAGGTATCTCATAGGTTACTTGCAGGGGTTATTCTGCTTGTACCCTGGGTCAAATAGGGGTCAGACAACACACAACCTTTATGGAGGATTACCTCTCTAGGGGGATTTGATCGATTGGTTTTTAAGCCCATGAGGGCCCATATAACTAATTATGTTAACTCCAAACTTTAGCGGGGAGTCTCAGGTCCCTCTTGGATGAGACATGCCTTCTTTAGCGAGGGAGGCCACTCAGCCACTTTAGCCCGTTTGCATGCATATTGGTCGTTTGAATTTTTGGTATGTTCTTTGACTACTAGTTGGCCTTAGAACATTTTTATTTTTTCGAGTCATAAGTCATCGTGGAGTCGGACCAACATCCTCATCAGTCCCGTCGGTTGTTACATTTACCACCAGATTTTGGGTTCTTGCCTTCTAAAAGGCGTAGAGTTTTTTAGAAGTGGTACACACACATCCACCTTTCAGACTTGTGGTTCCACAAGGATGAGTACCGAGTCTAGTCTTCAGAACACTGGGATTTCTTCGACTCCCATACCCACTATAGTTAATGGCACCCCTTCGACTCCTGTAGCCACTACAGTTGCAGTGATGGAGGCTTATATCGGTACTATGGCTCAACCTATAGTTAATGCTTCACCTCTTACCTCGAACCTTTTTGGGGGTTTCGGTCACTCGTCGAGTTACAATGTTCAGTCCATCCCTATGGCTTCTAGTCCATTTTATTATGGTATGCCTAACTTCACTTCGCAGTTTTCGACTGCCATCCCAGCTGTTGGCCCTAACGCTAGCCTTGGACTTGGGGGAACTACACCTCCTTACACTCCTTCCCCGTTTGGTGGTTCTCATATCTCCAAAACAAATCCTAATGTAGGAAGTTTACATGTTCTTAACCTCGAGTCTAATCCTTCTACGACTAGATGGAACAATCCAGCTGGTGGAAAAGTTTCACCCTATATCCCTACCTCCTCAGTGTCAATTCCGACCAATACTTTTGGCATAAATAATCCACTTCAATCCTCTAGGTTCCCACCTGGAGGAGGTCAGTCTTACACTTTGGGCAACCCCCAACCCAGTTCCAATCCAGTTGGGAGAAATTTTCACAATCCTTATCATAAAATTCCTGCTGGAATGATGCCCAACCCAACCTATACGAATCAGCCTGAAGGAGGGCCTTATAATTCCGGACAGGGATTTGGTTCTTACCAGAATCCTGGGTGGAATGCAGTTCCCAACACACAATCTTTCGCGGGAGGATGGGGCCAAATGTCGTAACCCCATCTCCCTTTTCTGGCCACGTCAATCTGCCAGACTTGTTTAAGTTAATGAATGACCCAGTGAGTCATAATCCCACATGGCCCCCTATCCCCACCAAACTTCCTTCAGACATTCCAAAGTTTGAGGGTAAGAATGGAAAGGACTCTGGTGAACAAGTTACTACCTTTCACCTTTGGTGCTCATCGAATTCCATGAACCATGATTCTATTAGATTACGATTGTTTCAACGCCCTCTCATTGGAGTTGCTTCACAATGGTACATTGAGCTACCCAGGGGGACATATGGGTCATTTAATAATTTGTTGGTGGCCTTTCTCAACCACTTTCAATTGCCCATTTGTTATGATGTTGGCCTCGAAATTTTGTCGACTTTATGCCATGACACCGCCACTCACATCTCAGATCATATCTAGGAGTGGCGTATATGGAGGCAGTTGATTAAGACTCCTATACCCCTGGCCTTTCTCCTAGAATGGTTCCTAAATTCTTTGCACCCTCCTATATCGAAGAACGTTGCCACCTCCGTGGTCTCCAATGAGGAAGAAGCTATATTTAGAGCCCAGCAGTTAGATTTAATATATGCTTAGTCTGGGATGTTATATCACCTTCTTCCAGAAGAACCACGGTCAAATTACGATCCTAGGAAAAAACCCGGACCTCATGCCGATGACATTGTAGGGTCCGCTAATGTAAATTCCACAGACTCGACGACAAAATATGTCGAAGGAACAAATTCGTTTGCATCCTCCAAACCCACCCAGTCGACGGATGTACATTCCATGCAATCGTCAAAAAACCCAAATGGTGACCAACAACCAGATGGGAATAAAAGGAAAGGTCGAAACAATCGTAAGGGTGGGAAAAATGGTAACATGACCAAGGAAGATAATAATGGGAAGAAGAATGATAATGCTGCAGAGGGAAAGAAAGAGAAATGTAAGGTGAAGTTTCCTTGTAAACTTTGTACCGATGACCACCTTACACATTTATGCCCCAAGCTCACGGAGGCTGCGAGGCTTTTAAATCTACCACCCGTTGTGCTGATGAATCCATTCCCACACAACCAGCACTTAGCCTCGAGCTCTTCGAACACCGGAAATGCGCCTGGTGGAAGTCAAAACCCACTGTCACAAGATGGCGACCATGTTTGTATCAATATGGTCGACATAAAAATTGATATATCCACCCACTCTTGAGATTATAGCTCTTCAAAAGCTAGTACCGGTCTAGAAGCTCCTCCTCCTCCCCCTCCCGAGACGAACCTACAGATTGAGAAACCAGAGCCACTGCCTCATATTCTGAAAGGAGTACTCAAGCACTCTACTCACAACCCTAATGCTAGAGCCGCCTAGAACTACTTTATCATTGAGGATCTGGGCCAAACCCCTTGTGCGATGTCGTGTAACACACCCACTACCATCAATCAAATTTTTTTGTTTGAATTCTCAATAATGAGACTCCCCGGAGCTTGTAGCAGCAAAGTGCCAATCGTAGGTCTTCTATTTACCAACCTGATTCTATGTACATAACCGTGGTCTTACGTCCCACCTGACGCAGGCCCGCCAACCACGGGTACGTCCGCTCACAGGGTCTTCTTCTTCTCGCCTGAAGAACTCCGAGTTTCTTCTATTTCCCTATCGATACATCTGCTTCCACAGTTCTCTTCACGCAATCCCCTTCCCTTGATTTATCGAGGAATCAGAACTCGTGACTTCGTGAGTTCAAAGGTTGAACACTGGGTTCTCGGATCCCCGAGATCCGATGATCAGTCAACTCGCTGACTTTTCCCTGATGGATTTTGCTACTCGCAACCTCGTGACTTTGAATGCCAAATACTTGGGCTCTCACCCTACGAACTCTCGAGTTCGCGAGATCTCTTAATTTCTTCCACCTGTCCTCCCCAAATGGACAACTCACAGCCTCTCGCCACTTCGCTGCTTCGCGACCTTGTGTCTCGCAACTTTTAATGCCAAATACTTGGGCGTTCACCCTACGGGCTCTCAAGTTTGTGAGATCTCCTCGATCTCTTCCACCTGTCCTCCCCAAATGGACGGCTCACAGCCTCTCACCACTTCGCTGCTTCGCGACCTCGTGTCTCGCGACTTTTAACGCCAAATACTTGGGCGTTCACCCTGCGAGCTCTCGAGTTCACGATATCTCCTTGATATCTGCCACCTGTCCTCTTCGGATGGACGGTTCAGATCCCCTCATAGCCTCGCCACTCGCAACTTAAAGCGTCCAACTTTTGGACTTCTACCCCGGGAGCCCTGAGCTCATGAGATCTCTGGATCTTCGACACCTGTCCTCCTCGGATGGATGGCTCAAATCCTCTCATAGCCTCGCCGCTCATGATCTGAAGCATCCGACTTTTGGACTTCTACCCCGCGAGTCCTGAGCTCATGAGATCTTTGGATCTCCTCCACCTGTCCTCCTCGGATGGATGGCTCAGATCCTCTTATAGCCTCACTGCTCACGACTTAAAGTGTCCAACTTTTGGACTTCTACCCTGCAAGTCCCAAGCTCACGAGATCTCTGGATCTCCGCCACCTGTCCTCCTCGGATGGACGGCTCAGATCCTCTCATAGCCTCGCCGCTCGTGACTTAAAGAATACAACTTTTGGACTTCTACCCCGCGAGTCTCGAGCTCACGAGATCTCTGGATCTCCGCCACCTGTCCTCCTCAGATGGACGGCTCAGATCCTCTCGTAGCCTCGCCGCTCACGAATTAAAGCATCCAACTTTTGGACTTCTACCCACGAGTCCCGATCTCACGAGATCTCTAGATCTCCGCCACCTGTCCTCCTTGGATGGATGGCTCAGATCCTCTCGTAGCCTCTCCGCTCACGAGATCTTAACCCTCATCTATCTCCCTATAGATCTAACGACTATCGGGTTTCCTAGCTAAGATCTGACGGTTCAGATTTGTCCTGATGCCGTGCCCTTTCCTAACTGTTCTTTGGATGTGGAAAACCAACGGTCCAGATGTTCTCATGGGGCCGAGGAATCTACGAATCAGATTTCCTCGTATTCACGAAGATAAGGGAAAAAGGGTTAAGGCAATTTACGCCCTCATTCATTCCTTCGATTTAACGGTCGTGAATGACCGCAGATTTCCCGACCGGATCTCATCCATTGATCAATACTTATCCTTACGTGGCTACTTCATGATTTCAAGAGGGTCATTCCTTTTCACATAGGGTTGCTAAGAATTTCACATTCACGCCCTTTTTCCAGGTTCTTGGTAAACCTTTCTGATAAGGGAAATCTCTATGAAGAGGTCTATTTCGGGCCATTCTTGGATACAGATAGGGGAAACAAATTCCCGAGAACGGACTGGATACCTGACTTAGTTCAACCTGGGCATGATTAGATTCATTTTTATCGATGTGAGTCATGCATGGCTTCCTCTATTACAAGCATAGGTCCATTAGTTATTATCAAAACATTCACAGATATTCTTACGCCAAAATCATTCACAATCTCACAGTGCTGTGAGTATATATGTATATCAGTATATGAATTTCAAGATGAAATACATGAAAATACTTATCAGAAATAACACTCGAAGTGGGTACGACTACTGAGAGGGCTGCTCGTTTCCACCCAACCGTAGGCTCTGGGACTCCCAAAGGATTTACCACTAGCCACCCCGGAGCCGAGACCACGATGCTCTGAGACTGTGTCCCTCTATCTGTCAGTGACCAGAAGCGAAGGTTGCAATCCCTCCTCTCTGCTATCACTCACTCTGCCTAAAAAAAAATCTCCCGAGTTCCCCTCGCGTCTCCCCTTTTCAATCGTCTCTGCCATACGCCTTACCCTCTCGCGAGGTTGCGTGTGGCAGGATTACCCTCGCATCGATCAGGCATGACGGCTCTATGGATGGGTGGTCCACCATCCCATCCCTCATCAAGCCATCCACCTACTAGTCTGTGAGGTATTGACTTTCAGGGCCAGTGAGCCGCTTTTGGTTCTCCGGGCCAGTGGAGTCCAAATACGGTATTTAATTCTTGGTGGAAGTTAACGCCACCTTTTCAGGTGCCTTCCACCGCCATCGTGGTCTCTTTCTGCACATCCCCTCTTCAGCAGTCCTGCAATAAATTCAAAATATTATTCACATTCATTGACCTCTTCCTGCAGGTCCATTTACATCACATATTCATACTTATGAGTTTTCCATAGTCCTTGGCCAGTCCAGTTATATTTACAATCTGGGGGAAACAGGGTGTTACAATTCCCTCCCCCTTAGAAGGAACACTGTCCTCGATGTTCTTAGCTACTAACATGAATTCCATGTACAGAAGTAAAAAAAATCGGATATGCCTGTCTCATGGCATCCTCCATTTCCCATGTAGCCTCATCTGGGCCAAAATGTTTCCACTGCACCTTGACCTATGCAATGGTTCTGTTTCGGAGTCAGGTTTCCCTTCTGTCCAATATGCATAGGGGTTTTGGCAAGAATTCTCCCTCTGGTTCCACCTGGATCACAGACCAGTCAATTATATGATTAGCATCATGTACATATTTCTTCAATAATGAAACATGAAATACATTATGTGCTTTTACTGTGGGAGGAAGTGCTAGCCGACAGGCTACAGGTCCCACTCTGTCTAGAACCTCAAAGGGTCCACAATACCAGGGTGCCAATTTGGCACAAGCTCCCATTTTTAGGGAACTCCTTATGGGCTTAACTCTGAGATATACATGATCTCCTGTTTGGAACTCTCTTGGAGTTCTCTTCTGATCAGCATAACTTTTCTGTCGGTTTTGAGCGACCTTCAGATTTTGTTTTATCTGAGTCACTTGTTGTTCCATTTCTTTCAACATGTCAGGTCCAAAAGAAATCCTATTTACAGGATTGCTCCAGCTGACTGGGGTATTACATTGTCTACCATAGAGGACCTCGAATGGACTCATTTTTAAGGATGCTTGATAGCTGTTGTTATAGGCAAATTCTACCAATGGAAGGTAGTCTTCCCATTTCCTGGGCTGATGCATTACATTCATCCTTAACATATCCTCTAATATCTGATTTACTCTTTCTGTCTGGCCATCGGTTTGAGGGTGATAGGCGGTTCTAAACAACAGTTTGGTCTCCAAACCCGCCATCAGTGATTTCCAGAACTTGGAAGTGAACTTTGTGTCTTTGTCAGATATTATCTCCCTCGGCATGCCGTGCAGTCGGAATACCTCTTTCACGAATACTTGTGCGATATCTATCGCCTTGCAGGTCGATTTGATGGGGATGAAATGAGTGGACTTGCTCAGTTTATCCACTACTACCATGATGGCGTCATTCTGTTTGGTGGAAGTTGGTAATCCAGTGATAAAATCCATGGAGATGGTTTCCCATTTCCATTCTGGGATGGGCAAAGGGTGTAATAGTCCTACTGGGTGTCGATGTTCTGCTTTAACTTGTTGGCACTCTATGCATTGGGCCAAATATTTGGCTACGTCCTTCTTCAATCCCGACCAGTAAAATTGTTTTTGGGTGGAAATAATCATTTTCTGGTATCCTGGGTGACCAGTGTAGGGTCTTTTATGTAGTTCATCCATGATGAATCTCTTCAAGTCGTCACCATTGGGAATGTACAGTCTATCTCTGTAGGTGAGTAGACCTCCTTCGGTCATCTGATAGCCTTCGTATTTTACTCCAGCGGGTTCTTGCTGTAGGTACAGGGCCACATTTCGGACGAAGGGATCTATTTCTTGTGCCTCCTTGACTATGTGCTTGACATCTGTCTCGCAGGTACTCACTGCTACCAGGTGAATTGTTCTCATGCTTCTGCTAAGGGCATCGGCCACCCTATTCTCCTTCCCTTTAATGTGTTTGATTTCAAAATCAAATTCGCTAAGGAGGGCCATCCATCTAGCTTGTCTAGTATTGAGCTTGGGTTGATCAAATAAATACCGTAATCCACAGTGATCTGTCATAAGCACAAATTTCCTCCCCAGGAAGTGATGCCTCCACATTTTTAAGGCATGCACTATGGCAGCCAATTCTAGATCATGGGTCACATAGTTGACCTCATGTTCATTCAATTTTCGGGATTCATAGCAGATCGCTTTTCCTTCCTGCATAAGGACACCTCCGAGCCCTTCTTTACAGGCATCTGTGCACACAAGGAAGTCAGCTTCTGGGTCAGCAATTTTCAACACGGGTGCATGGGTTAGTAGATGTTTCAAGGTTTGAAATCTTTCTTC
>SNQJ01S0002364.1:266046-276623 GCA_010110895.2 Picea sitchensis
TAGTCCTTGGCCAGTCCAGTTATATTTACAATCTGGGGGAAACAGGGTGTTACATGTCGGCTTTGGAGGTACTCCAGACGTGTCCATCACAAAGGAATTCCTTACTCTTTGCCTTAGGAGCTCTAAAACCTAGTGGCTCGAAAGTTATCAAGTTTGACGTCACGGATGTGAAGCCTCGCTTACCCTACCATGTGGCTTTCCAAATCCATGTGGAGTATTCCAAGTATACTATCACACCTATAGTCGTTGATGAAGGTGTTTCCACCTGCGTGATTTCCTTGGTCTATTGGAAAGCTCTCAGTTCTCCGACCCTTTCCAAGTCATCAAACATGTTGACTGCATTTGACGGTCACTCCTTTTGCCCTCACAGTATTCTCCCTGCCTTTCCGGTCTAGTTAGGTGGGAAGACGGTAGAGGTGGAGGTCGAGGTAGTTGATGCACCTCTTGATTATAACCCGTTATTAGGTCACAATTGGACATATGCTATGGTCATTTTCATATCGTCCGTCTTCCATAAACTTTGTGTTCCTCATCAAGGGGAGATCATGACTATCGATCAATTATCCTTTGCATACTCTAGTCCTAACGCATCTATTGGACCGTCGATCCCTGTGATCAACAAGTCTCAGCCAAAAACTGAGAATATCGGTATTAGAATGTATTCTTCCCTCATGGGTACCTTCGACTGCTCGGCACCGATTCACCACGTTTACGCCATGTCTAGTAGGCCTGATTTAGCAGGGAGGTCCATTCCTTTCCGCACTTCCTATCTTAGTGATCCGTGGACCCTACAGTCTCCGACTTCATCGAGTGAAGGTCAATTGCATGATGGCATGGCTATGCCACTATCGGTAGTAGAGATTGCGTATCAAGATGTTCTTGACTCTTCCACTGATCCCGATCCTATTACCTCGCAGACCGACAAGGAGGATTCTGTTCTTAGGCTTGTATGGGCCACCTCGTTGTCTTGTTCACATGATTGCTTAGATGAGGCTTTACCTTCGAATGAATCCATCCTCAAAGCCATGAATGGTTCCGAGAGACCTTAGGATGATATGCATTATCGATCTTATTTTCTCCCAAGTCTTGAAAGAATCGAGCAAGATGACTTTCGGTCTACCTTGAGTGAGATAGTCGGTCATGCCGTAGTTCCACTTGATATGCACGAAATTTATGCCAAAGGAAATATGGTGAGTATTTCTCCTACAGTCTTGATTGATATCTCTCGTACCCTTGGCAAGATTGAGAACGTAAATATAGGTGTGGATTGTTCGCCAAAAGAAATTTTGATCTACACTGAACTCTTCAAAGAATTTCGAGATGTATTCGCTTGGTCATATGAAGAGATGTCAGGGATTGACCCTTGTATTGTCAAACATGAGATTAGAACTTATATGGATGCTAAACCTGTTCAACAACGTCTTAGAGATGTAAATCTCAGGAAGGCCGTTGTTATTAAGGCAGAGGTGGAGAAGCTACTTAACGATGGCTTCATCTACCCGGTTTTCTTGACCGAATGGGTATCCAACCTCATTCCTATAAATAAAAATAAAGGAACCATCTATGTGTGTATGGAATTTTGCACCCTGAACAAGGCTTGTCCTAAAGATAACTTCCACATGCCTTTGATTGATCAGATTCTTGATGAATGTGCAGGAAGCAAGAAATTTTCTTTTATGGACGGATTTTCAGGCTATAACCAAATCTAGATCAAACTTGAGGACCAACACAAGATGGCATTTATATGTCCTTGGGGTACTTTTTCATACCGGAAAATGCCTTTCGACCTTAAAAACGCCAGATCAACCTTTCAACGTGCCATGACTTTCTCTTTTCACGATCTCAAGCACATAGTCGAAGACTACCTTGATGATCTTGCCGCTCACTCTTGCAAGAGAGTGGATCATGTTATACACCTTCGGCTAGTTTTTGAAAGATGTCGTTACTATAGAATCCGGTTAAACCCTCACAACTGCATCTTTTGCGTTAAGTCTGGTCATCTCTTAGGATTTTTAGTTTCCGAGACTGCGATCATGGTAGATCCTCTTAAGGTTGAGGCAATACTTCATTTGCCTCCCTCGTGCATGATTAGACAGCTTCAAGGTTTACAGGGGAAATCTAACTTTCTACATCGGTTCATAGTGAATTATGCCAATATCACTAAGGGTTTCATGCACCTCTTGAATAAGGACACACCTTTTATCTGGGATGAGTGAGCCCAAGAGTCTTTTGATGCTTTGAAGAAAGCCTTGGTATCAGCCCCTCTGCTGAAATCCCCTGATTACAGTAGATATTACTCATTGTATATTGTCTCGCATGCAGAGACGATTGGTATGGTTCTAGTTCAGGAGGATGATGAGCTCCATGAACACGTCATATACTATCTTAGTCAAAATTTAGTCGGTCCTAAGATTAATTACTCTCACGTTGAAAAGATAGCTTTGTCTACCGTTCATGAAGTCCAACGTTTACGTCACTATATATTTCTTTGCAAGACTACTGTGGTTGCTGATGTCAATCCATTTCAATACATCCTTACCAGGCGTATCATAGGGGGGGAATATAATAAATGGATTTTCATCTTACAAGAGTTCGATCTCGACTTTGCTTCGACCAAGTCCAAGAAATCGCTAGTTTTTGCAGAGATAATATCCAATTTTCCACGATTAGACGAGGATGTTATCCATGTTGATTCATTTGTGGATGAACACATTTTCCTTGTCTCGTCGTCCGACCCCTGGTATGGAGACATTGTTTTATATCTTCAAACCTTGAAGTTCGCTCAGCATCTCTCGCGAGATGATCGACGACGTGTTAGATACCAAGCCAAAAAGAATACCATCGTCGACGACACTTTGTATTGTCAAGGAGTAGATAATATCTTGCGTCGTTGCTTAACTCACGAGGAAGTTGATTTAGTCCTAAATAATTTCCACAAAGGGGCTTGTGGTGGTCACCTATCCGGGCTTGCGATAGCCCAAAAAATCCTGCGAGATGATTATTTATGACCTACTATCTTCAAAGATTGTATTGAAGCAGTTAAGAAGTGTCACCCCTGCCAGGTGTTCACTTGGAAAATGCGCTCACATCCAACCCTTCTTCACCTAGTCATTACCGTCGGTCCCTTCACCAAGTGGGGGGTATATTTCGTCGATTGCAAACCAACTTCAGCTAGGGGGCATCAACACATTATCGTGGCCGTCGACTACTTTACTAAGTGGGTCGAGGCCATGCCTACCATAAAATCCGATGGGAATACTGCAACCTTCTACGTGTTCAACCAAATTATCGCCCAATTCGATATCCCGAGTGGGATTGTCACTGATCATGGCAGTCACTTTCAGAATGAAATGATGATAAAACTAGCATCTAAGATGGGGTTTAGACACGGTCATTCATCCCCTTATTACCCCCAGGAAAATGGGCAAGTAGAGGCCGTCAAGAAGTCTCTCAAGACCATTTTTCAAAAAACTATTAGTCGAAGTAATTCCAATTGGCACATCATGCTGTATCTCGCACTTTGGGCATACCGAACCTCGGTTAAGACTGCCACCAGTTTTTCCTCTTTTCAGTTAGTGCACGGTGTGGAGTCGATCCTTCCTTTTGAATGCGAAATTCCTTCTCTCAATTTGGTAGTCGAGCTCAATTTGGTATTGTTTCGGAAGTTCTACAAGCGCGCTGGTATATGAATACATGATCAATGGATCTCTCGAAAAATTAATATTTGCCGGAAAAGAGAAGGGGCAAGTCTTAATGTGGTAACAATTGTATTCTATAGCTTTGGGTGTGGCTCGTGGAATAGCGTATTTACACCAAGATTGCGAGAAGCGCATTGTACACTTCGACATCAAACCTCACAATATATTACTGGATGCCGAATTCACTCCAAAAGTTGCCGACTTTGGTCTGGCGAAACTTTGTGGGAGGGCAGAGGACCATATATCAATGACGGCCGGGAGAGGGACGCCAGGATATGTTGCGCCAGAGGTATGTGACAGAGATGTGGGACATGTTACTGACAAATCAGATGTCTATAGTTTCGGAATTCTTTTGCTAGAGATAGTTGGGGGTAGAAAGAACTTTGATTGGAAGGTTTACCTGTTCCAGTCAGTTTTACTTTCCTGAGTGGGCTTTCAAGCTGCTTGAGACTGGGAACTTGGGGATGAGAGTGAGAGGAGGAGGAGGAGAAATAGCAGAAGAAGATGAGGAGAAGGCCAGGAAACTCACTAGAGTTGGGCTATGGTGCATTCAATACAAATCCATAGATCGTCCATGCATGAGCCGGGTTGTTCAAATGTTAGAAGGAAATGGAGACGACGTGGCCAATCCTCCCTTGCCCTTCAATTCCGCCTCTGCTGCACCTCAAAATCCATTATTATCTTCCACAATGTAGATTGCAGATTAGACTTTATGGTAGATAACAGTTCATGAAAACCAAACGTCTCATCGTTGCGAATCTTGGGATCCTCGGTTAATTCGTGACCTTCAGCTAAATTTTATTCTGAAATTTTAAAGATTCATATTTTAAATGTCAAGGAGCGTCATCTGGCATTTATATTTGTAGATCTATGCATGAACATGTATCTCCCCGTATCACCTAATTATGAAAACCAGACCATCAAAAGCTTTTTATATTAAGGATTTTATAACATTCCCAGAGTGTTTAGATTAAAATTAAAATTTTGTAAAAATTGATTCTGTTGTGATGGTATTCTCTGGTCCAGAGGACTGAATACATAGCGACTACATATACAGATTTTTTACGTTTATTTGTTTTAGTTTAATATATAAATAAAAAGTATTAAAACCAAAATAAAATTTTGCATTTTTCCTTTACATAGAATGATTTAAAATATATATGAAGATGAAACCAGTAATTTCACACATTGGAACGCATAATGAAATTTAAAAAATATATATGAAGGTGAAACCAGTAATTTCACATATTAGAAGGCATGTTGGTTGAAAAGTTTCATAATTATTTTCACTTTTGACATTAAGTAGGAATTGATTTCATTATTATCGAAATGTTGAGTCATTATTGATAATATTTTAATCATGGGTTAAAATATATCAAAAGTATAGATTTTGTATGGAATTTAGGATGGTATATGAATATAGAGAAGTACAAAGATAATAGTTACAATTACTCACTTAAGATTTGTAATTTTAGTCATTTGACTATTCCATCCACCGGACAAAGTGTCTAATAAATACATTGAGTGATCTAAATATTGAATATTGATAAGATAAAGGATAATCTCCAACTTTGTAATTGAGTTGATGTGATGAAGGATAATCTCCAACTATGTAATTGAATTGTTGAAAGTTGAAGTGAATGTAAAAAATAATTTGTTTTAAATATGCTAGGTTATGATTTATGAGGATGATGTTGCATTATAAATGTTAAAACATTGTTATATATTAAGTTTTTTTATTTTATTTAGTTTTATCAATATCACTGGTTTCCATTTTCATGATAATAAGAAATGAAGATAGAAGCAAAACAAGTAAATATACATTTTTTAACATATTTTTTTGTGGGTATTGATTATCAAAGAGGTAGGAAAATATTATAGGTATTTACTATGACCGAAGTGTACTTATTTCTTAATTGTATGTATATTATGTTGGATTGTTTATGAATAATTATAGATAAGTAATAAAGCTTTATTATAAATATTGAATATTGATGTGATGAGGGATAATCTCCAACTATGTAATTGAGTTGTTGAAAGTTTGAGTGAATGGAAAAAATAATTTGTTTTAAATATGCTAGGTTATGATTCATGAGGATGATGTTGTATTACAAATGCTAAAATATTGTTATATATTAAGTTTTTTTTTGTATTTATTTATATCAATATCATTGGTTTCCCATTGCCATGATGATAGGGAATGAAGGTAGAAACAAAGCAAACAAATATGCATTTTTTAACACAATTTTTTTTGTGGGTATTGATTATCAAAGAGGTAGGAAAATATTATAGGTATTTACTATGAAGGTAGTGTACTTATTTCTTAATTGTATACATATTATGTTGGATTGTTTATGAATAATTATAGATAGGTAGAAAAGCTTTATTTAGGAGAGACATTCTCACAAACATCTAAAAGAGGGTTTAGACTAAAAATAATTTAATATATATTTTGGAAGGAGAGGTGGATTGGGAAGAACTTTATTTTGGATGAAAATAACCAATGGTGTTAGAATTTTAGGATTGACCAATAGAGTTAAGACAAGTATTTTCTCTATTTTTTATGCAGGGTTGTGCCTATCCATCAAATCCACACAGTGGAAACCACAAACACAACAACACTTATCTAATCTGCAATAAAATTAAAAAACACACAATAGACATTAATAACACATTTGATTCTTTTATTTAAATACAATGGGCTTCAATTACCTATGTAACTTATTAGAACACTCTCATGCACAAGGATTGCACCAATTATTGTTAAAAATCAATAAAAAAATGGCAAGGGCATCATTCACTTCTACCATAGAGGACCAAAAAGCAACTTTATATCGTTAATTCTCATCCTTCTTATACAAAAACTTGGAAGTTGGTTTTTTTTGCATGAGAACCTCATAATTTGAACTTACATAAAATATTATGATGTAAATATGAAATAGAGTTTTTTTGGGCATTACCAAATAATATAGTCATACGGTTAAGCACAAAATTATTTGACTTAGAATAAGTTTAAAATCAACACAAGCCAAATTTATCCAAAATACGAGAAAATACTCTCGCATTTTGAAAGCACTCTTAAACAATTATAAAGCAATATGAGTGCTTCACAATCTATGCCATATCCTTCAGTATGCTTAGCCAACACCTCCATGGTTCAAAACCTCCATTGTTAGATTAGAACTCAAATATTTTTAAAAACATGACATTTTCACCGAGCTAACATTTCTTAGAATAAAGCATACAAAACCCTTTGAAATGCACACCACATGTAATCCAATGGTATAGTTCTAAAGTATTTCACATGAGCATGTTATACATTATTTGGTCATCAAGGACCYTAGACACTATTTTGACCTCATAAAACCATATTTCACTCTTAAATCTATAAGCTCGAGTGTTTTTGGGCATCTTCTGGATAGTGCTTCCTTGTTCTCATGCCTTTCCTTGAAGAAAAATACAAGTTCTCACTTTATGCCAGATAGTAACATGTGAGCAGCCTCAAAATAGCCTGAAAATAATGCACAAAAGTATGATTTTTCAAGAGGGGTAAATGGAAGATGTACACTTGTGTATCCATCATATTAAACCTAAACCACTTACATGGCTCCCCTTATTTATTGGAGGTCATTATGTTAGGGTACTACCCTAACCTCCCTACGGTATGACCCTAAGGGGGGAATATATGGGGTTAAATGTACATGTGTCACACCTCCAACCCCCTAAGAACCTTTTAGGAGATGGGGTATTAAATGTTTTCTTATTCTAATGATGTTAAATATTCTCTATCACAACTCCATCATCTTCTGATCGTCAAGAGATTTCCAACAATGGTAAGTTCACCCAAAATTCAGCTCTAGAATGAGAGTTATGACCTTTCGAAGTTCTTGGGTTTACATAGGCAACATCTCTTTTACTACCATATGGAATCCACATGAGATCTCATTGTCCATGACAATTGATGTGGAAACACCCTAGTCCTGACGTGGCACTAGCCTAGCTTGCCATGGTGGAACTTCGATCCACACAGGCTTGCAACCATCATCACTCAGACCTTCTCCCAGCGCACTCTTCGCTCCCCTCCAATGAATATGGTATCAAGGAATATTCCCTCTCGATACCATCTATTCAGAGTTTGAGAAATTTTCACAATCTCACTACCTTGAACCCAAGGTATTGAGGAATCATTCCTCTCCCCTTAATGGACGGTCTCGATGCACGCAAGATCTCCCGACCTACAGTTAGGATCAATTTGGTGCCTAAGGTTTACCTATCCTACTGGATCCCACTCAACTTGTCAACCAATTAAAGATTGACACAAGTCATCACACTGATGCTCTTAGCCAGTCTCAACTCACCCTTCTTTATCAATTTTCCAAGTGGGAGCCACGATAATCAACGGTTGAGAATGAGTTTCATTTAACACCCATGTCACTGCTACCACAATGCTCCTATCTCTTGACGTGACATATGGCTCAGTATCCACTTGACACGTGAACCCGTAATGAATCGCCATGCCACCAGAGCATGTTTAGGATCGTTTAGGAAGAAAATGACATTTCGCCTCTCCTATAACCGATTAAAATACTTAATTAATGTTTCTTAAAATACTACTCTTTGGTATTTAATTACTTAAACTTCATTAGGGATAATTAATATTCCCTAATTATTTACCGTTGTAGACATATTTTCACTTAGCCAAAAAATTTACTTAATTACCATCTTGGAGTGATTATCTTATAAGCTAATTAATGATATTATAACATAATTTATATTATGTTCTAAAATAATTGATTTTGACTAGACAATATTTAGGCTTATAACTTTGATTAATAGAATAATCAAAGAACCTCGCTTATAATTTCACAGCATATTCCTTCACGTATTTTAAAATACACACACACACACACACACACACACACACACATATTAACATATGCATATCTATTTATTAATTTGGGGAAAAGGGGATTAAATATATTCAATTTTATACTTATTACATATTATATAAATTCAATCTATTTCCAAGGTCTTCTCTATTGAAATATGTGCGCCCCTTTGTTTACTCCACACACACACACACACACACACACACACACACACACACATATTAATTTGGGGAAAAGGGGATAAAATATATTCAATTTTATACTTATTACATATTATATAAATTCAATCAATTTCCAAGGTCTTCTCTATTGAAATACGTGTACCCCTTTGTTTACTCCAACCACCAATCACATAAGTGCGGGTTTTAATATTATTAAAATATTTATGCATGGGACCTGTTTAAAACTTTCATTATCGCTCTTATGGGTTCATAATTTATTTGCATGCTCCCTTCCAAATACTCTGAAGAGTCAACTCTGAATGACTTCACTCTTGGGAATTGTGCATACCTCTTGATCATCCAATAATCAATCACGAAAGGGATTATTTTAGTGCTACTTAATATGGGTGGATTCTTATGCTTCCCATGATTTCAAACTACAAACACTACCTCCCCACTCATCACTCTGAAGGCTTCAAACATTATTCAATAACCCCTTTTCATTTACCCCAAAAGAGTTTTTGGATTTTTCATCAAATTAATATATATATATATATATATATATATATATATATATTAAGTATTATGCCCACTCAAGCCCTGACCTGATATCTTCACTCTTGGAATGATCCGAAAACGGATCCAGAAGCCTGATAGGGCTTGAAAAATGCTAAACAATGAAAGTGCTCGGAATGCGACGAAACCTATGCCATTGCGTCCGTCTCGTCTTCCTGATTCCGGTGGTATATTTACTTCATCAAACGGAGTCCGTATGGAGAAGATATCGCGTTCTGTCCGAAAAGTCAAACAGGCAAAAAAGGGGATGACTGTACAGTTCGTACAGTCCACGTGGCACGTCTGTACAGCTGACGTGGCAGGGCCGTACAGACGACTTGGCGGCTTCAGAAGGCGACACGTGGCAGACCGTACGGAGGACACGTGGCATCACCAGGACGCGACACGTGTCAGGTGGATTTGACATTTTCAGCGTACGGTTGGACCAGTATGGAGGTGACACGTGTCACCACTCACAGGGTGACACGTGGCAAGATGACGTCATCGGATGACGTGGCAGATGACGCGGCTAATGACTGGGTTGTACGGCAGAAAAACGTGGCATCACGGCAGACTGACAGGTGGCGTACGGTGGGATGATGGGGTACACACGTGGGCCAATCATAGGATGACACGTGGCATGTTCTCATTGAATGGTGAAGGTGCCACGTGGCCCAGTCAAGGGCTGCCACGTGGCACCCCATCATTAGTTTCTATGTTAAAATTATGGTTGGCGTGCACGGGGGTCGAACCGGCGACCTCCCCTCCGGTTGTGGACTGACCAAGTCGGGCTAACCGCTTGGGGTATGGTTAGTTCTTGTTATGTTTGTGGCATAATATTTATTTAAATTGATTCAAAAGTTCATTGGGAGGCAAAAAAGGGCCGGGGCTTAGCCCCAGCCCTTGGTTCAACGGTTATTCACACGACCAACAGCGCGAAAGTTTAACGAAGGTGCGGTCGGATATGGATTAGCCCCCGAATCTCGGGCAAATCCCACGGGACCGGGGCCAACCACCAAAAGGAGTGCGGGTTGTTAATTTTGTTAACCACTGGCCCGTGGACACGCCAATGGTACCACGAGACCCGGAGCTAAACACGCGGGGGTTTTATCCACAGGAGCGCGGGGGTTTAGGACTATTGGGCCACGGGCCTATGACAGCGCCAAAGGACCCGGAGCCAGGGCCAATGTGAAGGGGCCAGCGCGTGAGCGCTCGGCCACATGGCTGATCCATACGACCGAGTTAAGGGGGCGCGCGCACATGCAGGGGCTTAG
>SNQJ01S0002364.1:276673-287636 GCA_010110895.2 Picea sitchensis
GGTCAGTAACCTTTTGGGGACCAAAAGGTCTTTTTGTGGGGAGGTGTGATTCGAAAACGGATCTAGAAGCCTGATAGGGCTTGAAAAATGCTAAAAAATGAAAGTGCTCAGAATGCGACGAAACCTGTGCCATTGCGTCCGTCTCGTCTTCTTGATTCCAGTGGTATATTTACTTCGTCAAACGGAGTCCGTATGGAGAAGATATCGCATTTTGTCCGAAAAGTCAAACAGGCAAAAAAGGGGATGACTGTACAGTCCGTACAGTCGACGTGGCACATCCATACAGCTGACGTGGCAGGGCCGTACACCTGACTTGGCGGCTTCAGAAGGCGACATGTGGCAGACCGTACGGAGGACACATGGCATCACCAGGACGCGACACGTGTCAGGTGGATTTGACATTTTCAGCGTACGGTTGGACCAATATGGAGGTGACACGTGTCATCACTCACAGGGTGACACGTGGCAAGCTGACGTCATCGGATGACGTGGCATCTGACGCGGCTAATGACTGGGTTGTATGGCAGAAAAACGTGGCATCACGGCAGACTGACAGGTGGCGTACGGTGGGCTGATGTGGCACACACATGGGCCAATCATAGGATGACACGTGGCATGTTCTCATTGAATGGTGAAGGTGCCACGTGGCCCAGTCAAGGGCTGCCACATGGCACCCCATCATTGGTTTCTATGTTAAAATTATGGTTGGCGTGCACGGGGGTCGAACCGGCGACCTCCCCTCCAGTTGTGGACTGACCAAGTCGGGCTAACCGCTCGGGGTATGGTTAGTTCTTGTTATGTTTGTGGCATAATATTTATTTAAATTGATTCAAAAGTTCATTGGGAGGCAAAAAAGGGCCGGGGCTTAGCCCCAGGCCTTGGTTCAACGGTTATTCACACGACCAACAACGCGAAAGTTTAACGAAGGTGCGGTCGGATAAGGATTAGCCCCCGGATCTCGGGCAAATCCCATGGGACCGAGGCCAACCACCAAAAGGAGCGCGGGTTGTTAAGTTTGTTAACCACTGGCCTGTGGACGCACCAATGGTACCACAAGACCTGGAGCTAAACACGCGGGGGTTCTATCCACAGGAGCGCGGGGGTTTAGGACTGTTGGGCCACGGGCCTATGACAGCGCCAAAGGACCCGGAGCCAGGGCCAATGTGAAGGGGCCAGCGCGTGAGCGCTCGGCCACATGGCTGATCCATACGACCGAGTTAAGGGGGCGCGCGCACATGCAGGGGGCTTAGCGCCCAATACTTTATTAAAGTGGGTTTTCTTTTAACATAATTTGGTTTTTATTATTAATAATGCCTATTATTAGCAGATTTACTCCATTTTTGGGGGATATTGGGCATTTTTGGAGGCCAGATTCTTGGAGGAAGTTGGGGATGTGAAACCAACTCCCATGCTATATAAACCAGGTCTGTTTGAGGCCAATGGACAGTCATTCAGAGTAGAGTTATGCTGAAGGAAAGCCAAGCCAAAGTCAGTTGATGCAGGGAAGCCTTTGAGGTGGAAACGTTGTCGGATCGTTTCTGGGAGCTTGGAGCATCAGTTTTGCATGCCGTTTCTTTTGCAGGGTTCTTGAGATCTGGGACAACAAGACCAGATCAGTCTTGTAGCCATTTTGCATTGCTGAGATGTAATTTTGAGCACTTGAGCAGAAATAAAGAAGCCTCCCCCACAGGAAAAAGGCCCGGAGACGTAGGCAAACATTGTGCCGAACTCCGTTATCAACCTGCGTTCTTATGGTTTTGCTGTTTATTATTCTTTTCAGATCCGCATATGTGTATTTGACTGATATAATCCTCTTCTTTCCTCATTCTTTCATTAAATTCTCAAATGGTTAAATTTTACATGCAAGTTTAAAACTCAACCATAATCATTCAAAAGATCCAACGGATCATGTATGTTCCCTTCAATACTCTGATGACCAATCATGAAAAAGAACATATTATATTACAATTTACTTAAAATATCATACAGTTAAGCCATCGCTATGACTGTTTCGAACTTCGTTCATACAGTCATGCCATTTCTTTTATTCTGAATGATCAACTCTGAAATCCAATCACGAGCAGGCATAAAATAATGTTTTAATATTGTATTATTTAGACTCCATTGGCCATCACAATATAAATCTTAGCTCTCTTCTCTATGTTCCGAAAAAATGATAAATATAATAAAAATAAATATGTGTTTATTCACATATTCCTATGTTGAGAAATTACAAGGATTTATGTACCCAAATATATTTGAACGTTGATAAATGGAAAATACTCTATTAATCAATTTTCTTCAAGCGAGCTTGACTACCTATGACAAGTATGTAGTTTATAAATGATCTAGATTTTATGAGCAGAATGAAATGAATACATATTATTAAAATATGCTTAACATAGAATAACAAATATACAATAAAGTTGGTTTTCTATTCAATAAGGAAATAAGGTGAAACTGTAAAATGCAACAGAAAACAAGCTTGCTGGAATGGTGGCGGCTTATCTCTGAGAAGAGATGTGATAGTTGTTCTCATTTGCAAGAGGATGATTACAATGAGTCTCTAAAGGCCTTTTTACAATAAATATAAAGGTCAAAAACCCTAGACATCCAAAAACCTAACCCTAGGAGATGAAGTGCCAAAAGTCATGTGGGCCTCGTTTGGGTAAGTTAGTACATCAACTTCCCGGAGTCGTAACTTTTGCATACGATCTCTGTTTTAGGCGCATGATAGCCCATTGGAAAGGCCTATCCAAGGAATAAACATTTTGACGATATCCATGTAAGGACATTATCGATTGTGGAGATCCCTAAAAACGTTGTTTAGGGCCTCAAAATGGCCCCACAAGTCAGGGATCCGAAAACTAGGAAAAAAACTGCCAAACTGGAAAAATGCCAAAATGAACCAGTTGGAATAGGTGGGAGGCCACCAACATCCATCTGGATCAATCCTCCCCCCTTAGGAATCAACGGTCTCCATTGTGTTGAGCTCCACCATCAGATGAGGAAATTTCTGTTGAATTTGGCCCCGGGTGAGCCACTTTCCTTGGTGCAGGAGCTTCCCTGCTTTGACAACTCAGTAAATTTGGATCCTTCGTTGTCGGGTTCCATTGATATGTTTGTCCACAATATGATCATTGGATGCCTTTTTCATGTAGTTAGGGTTGTGCTCTGTTGATGTCAATTACTTTGCTATCTATGAGGTGTCCAATAATGGTGGGAAATATGGCCAAAGGAGAGCCACGTTGAAGACTGTGTTGGGTATGTGTTATATTATTTGCATGTGTGTGTGTGGGCACATCAGATTCGACAACTTTGTCTGACGATCCCAACTTCCGTGAATATTTCTATTTTTAGCGGTTTTCTAAATTAATCCCGTATTAAGGGATTAGTGTTTTGGTAGCTACGAAATACCTTAAACATTGTATATATTGTATGGTGAATGCTGAAATTAATACAATGAAGAGTTGAAAGGTGCGACACCAAGGAAGGATGGTTTTCTCTGGGTTAAGGGTTTTTGGTGAAAATATCTGTGTACTATGTGTATGAGCCATTGATTAGTTTATGTTTTTCTTAGGAATCTATATGCATTGCTTTACTTCACAGGTTTAAAACTTACGTGTGGTATCAGAGCTCGTTTTTGGCTTCAGAGGGACGCCTTTGTTGCTGAGGGTTTGGCTCAGTCTTGGTAGATCAAGTTTATCTTGGGTCTGTGATAAACCTGGGTTTAGTGGGAGATTTTGTAGTGTTGATTCGAGTGTAGAAAGAGGAATGGCGAGCTCTTCTAGAATCAAGATAGAGAAGTTCAACGGTAAAAACTTTGAGCTATGGAAGCTCAAGATGGAGGACCTTCTTGTAGACAAAGAACAATGGATCGTTGTGGATCCTGGTACACAACCTACTGGTATGCAGGCTACTGGCACATAGTCGACTGGTACATAACCTACTAGTACAAAAACTACTATTACACCACCTATTGGTATGTCGAAGGAAGATTGGGAGAAGTTGGACAGAAGAGAAAGGAGTATTATTCGACTCGGCCTGGCAGATTCGGTGTTGATGAATGTATCGGGAGAATCTACGACCAAGGAACTATGGGATAAGTTAGGGAATTTATATCAATCAAAGTCCTTGGTAAACAAGTTGTTTCTTCAAAAGAAGTTTTATCATCTTAGGATGGGAGATGGAGATTTTGTAACATAATATCTAAATGTCTTTAACACTCTGGTAAGTCAACTCGTATATGTTAATATTACGATTGCAGAAGAAGATAAGTGTATTACTTTGCTATTTTCTTTGCCAGACTCTTGGGATAATATGGTTGTATCAATTGGTAGTAACACTCAATCTACATTGAAGTATGAGGATGTAGTTGCATCCTTGTTATCTGAAAAGATGAGGCGGAAAAACATGGATGGTCATAGCACATATGCTTTATTTGTAAGAGGTCGTACCCAAGACAAGAATCCTAGTAAGTCTTCGGGGGGCAGATCTAAATCTGCAGGTAGATCTAAGTCTCCAGGAAAATATTTGAGGAAATGTTGGAAGTGCGGTAAAATAGGGCATTATAAGAAAGATTGCAAGTCTAAGAAGGTTGATAAACCAAAGGGATCTGACATTACCTCTTCCATAGAGGCGAAAACCTCCACTGAAGAAGGAGGTGATGTTTACCTGACACATATAGGTACACATGCAGACCATGATGTATGGTTGATCAACTCAGGTGCGTCATATCATATGACTCCTCACATGAAGTGGTTATGTGAATATGAAAAATATGATGGTGGTGATGTATTCCTAGGAGATGACTCAACAACAAAAATCATGGGACGTTGAAGGGTTAAGTTGTTGCTAAAAGATGGAAGGATTAGAACTCTCCTTGGGGTTCTGCACATTCCAAAACTAGCTAGGAGCCTAATATCTGTAAGCAATTTGGATGATGCAGGAGTGGATACTGTATTAGGAAAGGGCACCTGCAATATGGTACAAGGGGAAATGGTGTTGATGAGGGGATTTCAATGTGGAACTCTGTGCAAGTTGTTGGGAAGCACTTATACTAATGGGTGTAACAATTATGTTGTCCCTGAGCAGAGAAATGAAGGAGACAAGACCAATATTGTCCCTGAAAAGAAGACCATGTTGTGGCATCAAAGACTAGGGCATATTGGAGAAAAGGGCCTTTGAACACTACATGATAAAGGTATGGTTGAAGGTATGTCTAATTTCACTCTAGATTTTGATTTATGTGAACATTTCATATATGGTAAACATAATCGAGTAAGATTCCCATCTGGTGCTACAAGAACAAAGGGGATCTTAGAGTTGATACACAATGATGTTTTTGGACATGTTCCTGTTCCATCCCTAGGTAAATATGTATATTATGTTTCATTCATAGATGATTTCTCAAGGAGCACATGGATTTATTTTCTTAGAAATAAATCCAAGGTATTTGATAAATTTAAAGAGTTTAAGGATCTGGTAGAAAATCAGTCAGAAATGAAAATAAAGGTATTGAGGATAGATAATGGTGGAGAATTTTGCAGAAATGAATTCAAAGAATTTTGTAAGTGTGGTATAGAAAGGCAGAAGAATACTCCATACACACCTCAACAGAATGGAGTTGCAGAAAGGATGAACAGGACGCTGATGGAAAAAGCAAGGAGCATGCTTAGTGGTGTCGAGTTAGGATAAGAATTTTGGGTAGAGGCAGTGGGTACAACATGTTACCTGGTCAATCAATCACCCTCATCAGCATAAGAAGCTCACGCGCCAAAGAAGAGCATACAATGCTCAAAATGTCGAGGAAGAAGAGAGTGTAGAAGAAGAAACTTTAAAGATTCTTGTACAATTTTCAAGAATCATTAAAGAATTCACGAAGAAGAGCTTAAGAAGTCAGAAACGTTGAAGATTTCATGGACATTTGTTCAAATTCATGGAATATTGTTAAAGAAAGAAGAAGCGTTTAAAGAATTGCAGGAATTTTTCAAATTTGTCAAAGATTGCAGCAGAGAACAAAGAACTTGTGAAATTCTTTCAAATCTTTGAAAGATTCACAATTTTTTTCTTCCGCAGGAGAAAATTCCTGAAAAGGCAGTAAAGAATGCGTCTCAGGTTCAAAGAACAACCGTCGTGGCCGTAATATTTGTCCTACGAATAGATCCGAGGCGGAAATACAGTTCAGAAGGGACGAGGAGAGTGCGGAAAAGACAAAAGAATTTCAGCCGTTAGATCTTGCGTAGAGGACCAACAGCCGTTGGATCAGCAAGAAAGCGCACGAGGCTTAGTCCTCTGGAGTGTACAGGAGAAATTTATGACTTGTGAAGTCATGAAATCCTGACATCATCTGGACCGTCCATTAAGAAACACTTGGCGAGATCTCGACATTTTGCTGACTCGCAAGGTGTAAAGGTCAAAAGACTGTCGTGAGAATTCGTGAATCGTGAAATCATGAGTCCTTATGGACCGTTGGATCGAGAAAGATCGTGAACCATTGATCTTATCCCATTGCAAAATCAGGGATCGGGAGTTGCATGAGTGAAGGAGACTGCTCTCCAAAACCTTGATACATGAAATTGCGACATCACAAATCGCGAAATCCCAAAAAGACTGTGAGCCATCCATCTCAGAGGACAGGTGGCAGCATATCCAAGCCATCCCTCCATCGGCATTTCGGAGTTCGGGATATCGGAGGTCTTGTTGACGAAAGACACTCCACGATGAAAGTCGTGAAACTGCAATTCACGAAATAGCGATAAGATCACAACCATCCATTTGTTTGGACACGTGGTGGACATCGAGGAAACCGTCGACATCTCGGCAATCAGGGTTTGTAGTTTACAGGGAATTTGGAGTTGCAAGTCGCGAAATTTCGAAACGACGAGAACCGTCCATCTTGAGGGGATGCATGGCGCAAATCCGAGGGCTCCGGAAAAGTCCCGAAAGGGGAGATTCCATTGGCACATTGGGTTTCTTTATGGTGAAAACCCCGTAAACGATCGAAGCTGTCCACTTTGAGGAGACACGTGGGCGAGATTAGGAGAGTCAATCGGCACACCGTGGTTCAACGTTTCACGGATCTTGGAGATGAGATGTTCAGAACAGATCAAATCACAAAATCGCGAGGAGAAATCAGGACTGTCCAATATAGGAGGACGCGTGGAGGAGATCAAAGAAATTANTCTTGAGGGGATGCATGGCGCAAATCCGAGGGCTCCGGAAAAGTCCCGAAAGGGGAGATTCCATTGGCACATTGGGTTTTTTTATGGTGAAAACCCCGTAAACGATCGAAGCTGTCCACTTTGAGGAGACACGTGGGCGAGATCAGGAGAGTCAATCGGCACACCGTGGTTCAACGTTTCACGGATCTTGGAGATGAGATGTTCAGAACAGATCAAATCACAAAATCGCGAGGAGAAATCAGGACTGTCCAATATAGGAGGACGCGTGGAGGAGATCAAAGAAATTAGGAAAAGTCCCGAAAGGAAAGCGCCATCGGAAAATCGAGAATCAAGAAATCGGGGATTCTGTGGACAAGAGGTCCAATGCATTTCGAACTTCGAAACCCCGAATCTCGATAAGAGGTTTGACTGCAGTCTTATGAGTTCTGGTCATAAGATCTGGACTGTTAGATCATAGGAAGATATGGACCGTTGAATTGTCCAAAGGCGAATTTCGCATTTCGGCAATTTGAAAGACAAAGAACTGGAAAATCCCATAGCGCTTTAACACAAGGCACGTGGTCACATTGCACCGTGACAAAGGCCAATTCAAGGCCGATAAGCTCTCATCGACAATCGACATTTCAGTGATCGGAGGTAAATACGAAATTTCCCTCTATTTTTTTCTGAGATTTTTTTTTTCAAAAAAATATGTCGTCTAGCAACTTAGGATCAACTCAGGGTCCGATTCTACTTGGAAAGGACTATGAGTTCTGGTCTCTTCGGATGAGATCATTCTTGCAAGAACAAGAGTGCTGGGAACTAGTGGATCTTGGATATGTGGAACCAGATCCAGCAGCCCTTTCTGCTATGTCAAATCCACAGAGAATTGCTCAGGCAAGACTGAGGAACAAAGAAAATAAAGTGAAATTCTGGATTCAAAATTCTATGGAAGATTCGATTTTCTCAAAAATCACAGGCGCTGGTACTTCAAAACAGGCCTGGGACATCCTTAAATCTTCCTACCAAGGAAATGACAGGGTCAAAATAGTTAAACTGCAGACCTTGAGGATGTAATTCGAGACTCTAAGGATGACAGATTTTGAAAATGTGGATCAGTTCATGACCAGAGTCATAGGAATCATGAACCAGATCAGACTGATTGGTGAAACCATCACTGATCAACGTATTGTTGAGAAAATCCTCAGAAGTCTGCCAAAGAAATTCAAAATGGTTGTAACAACAATCCTTGAATCCAAGGATCTGTCAAGTTTTTCAACAGATGAACTAATTGGTTCTCTGGTGACACATGAGACTAGACTTCATCTCACACATGAGTCAATCTCCAATGCTTTCAAAACTCAATTCTCCTTCAGCAAAGGGAGAGGTAGAGGAAGAAGTAGAGGTCACCAAGGAAGAGGGAGCAATTAAAGTAACCCTCACTCTAGTGGAGGTAATAGACAACAATGTCCGAATCAAAATTTCCAAGGTCAAAGACAACAACAACAAAATTAATATCATAATTACCAGCCTCAAAGAGGCAGAGGGAGAAGATCAAATGAGAAATCAAACATACAATGCTATTACTGCACAAAGTATGGGCACTATGAATCTGAATGCAGGAAGAAGCAAGCAGATCATCTCTCAGGTAGAGAACATGTGTCAAATCATATGGGAGACACCTCAAGAGGTATGTTTCTCTCATGCCACAATACTGAACAACAACCTAAAGATCTCTGGTTGCTGGACAGTGGATGCAACAATCACATGACATGTAACAAAGATTTACTTTCATGCATTGATTCTTCAATCTCATCTGATATTACACTTGGAAATGATTACTTAGTCAAATTTCAAGGAAAAGGAACTGTTCCTATTCTTACTAAATAGAATGTGAAGAAAGACATAAACAATGTCTATCATGTTCTAGATCTGAAACATAATTTGTTAAGTGTAGGGAAGCTCATTGAACATGGCTATAAGGTACATTTTGAGGGAGCATCTTGCAAAATATATGACAAATACCCCAATAGAAAATTGATTTCTAAAATCCATATGACTCCAAATAGGATGTTTCCCCTTACCCTCAGAACTGCAAATCTGAGTCAACCATATGCACAAAGTGCATCAACCCTGAATGAAACAATGGTTTGGCATACAAGATTTGTACATCTACCATTTTAGAGTCTAAGTCTTCTTCAGAAGAACTCCATGGTCAAAGGTCATCCTATATTTAAAGAGCAAATTCCCCCATATGAGTCTTGCATACTTGGAAAACATAAGAGAACTAGCTTTCCACAGTCATCAAATCAAGCCAAACAACATCTTGAAATTATCCACATTGACCTATGTGGACCAATGCAAACAGAGTCAATAGGTGGTAGCTTTTACTTTATAACATTTATTGATGATTTCAACAGAAAAATATGGATCTATTTTCTCAGACACAAGTCTGAAACTTTTGCAAAATTCAAAGAATTCAAGGAAAAAGCTGAAAAATAGAGTGGCAAATATATCAAAGCACTCAGGTCAGATGGAGGAGGAGAATACAACTCCAAAGAATTTTCAAATTTCTGCAAAACACAAGGCATTATCATGCAAACAACATCCAGGTATACTCCACAACAGAATGGAGTGGCTGAAAGGAAAAATCAGACAATAATGAATATGGCAAGAACTCTTCTCAAAGAGAAAAGTTTGTCAAATAGGTTTTGGGCTGAAGCAGTAGCATGCTCAGTTTATCTCCTGAATATATCTCCAACCACCAATCTAAAGCTAAAAGTTCCCCAAGAAGCATGGAGTGGGACAAAGCTCAATGTTGCACATGTAAGGACATTTGGATGCATAGCATACGCTCACATACCTTCCGAATTAAGGAAGAAACTTGATGACAAAAGTGAGAAATGTATTTTCACTGGATATAGTGAAACATCTAAAGCTTACAGCCTTTACAACCCAATCACCAAGAAACTAATTCTCAGTAGAGATGTAAAATTTCTAGAAAATCAATTCTCGAATGATTCAGAAAATCAGCAGATGGACAGTCAAAATCCATTGTTGCCAAGCTCTGAAAATGCAAAAAATTCAGAACAACAAGTACCTCAAACTATTCTTCCAAGATTGCAAGTACAAAGACAACCTGAAAATTCTTAGGATAACTCAACTTCTAGCATAGAATCATTCTTTGAACCACAAAATCAGAGAACTCGAAGTTTGAGAGAAATCCATCAGCAGTTGGATGACTTTGAACACCACAACATTTTTGCTTTAATCTCAATATCCTTGCTAAGATAGGTTTACATCATTAACGGTCATAGGGATGACGAAAATAATGTGTAACAGAGAGCCCCCCAAAGTATGAAGTTAGAACATAGTGATAACTGAAATACTTTGTTGAGTGTGTGTAGGGAACAAGGAACAGTCGGTCGGAAACCTACCAACAAACAAGGAAATATAGTACAATAATACATCATCATTGAGGTAGGCATTCCCACACTCAGAATACAAATGACTTAGAGCATAAATGCCGACATGCAAAGATCTATGTCAAGTATGACAAGGGAATGGCCACCAAACATACACCATGGATCCATGCCATTATGAATCAAATGTGAACATAGCCACCAAAAATACATTATGGATCTATGTGTTAAAGTTTCAAATTTGAACATAGCCACCAAACATACAATGTGGATCTATGCAACAATACACTGAATATACTCCAACGCAACCTGGATCTGTCAAAAAATATCCAGGGTCTTCATCTCTGCCACTCTATAGTACGAATCTAACCATGTGAA
>SNQJ01S0002365.1:0-20796 GCA_010110895.2 Picea sitchensis
AAGATTGGAAGCTATCAAAATGTTTCTTGCTTATTCATGTCATAAGAACTTCAAAGTTTATCAGATGGATGTTAAGTCAACATTTCTTAATGGAGATCTAGAGGAAGAAGTATATATGGAGCAACCTGAAGGATTCTCATTGATAGATAATTCTAATTATGTTTGTAAGATGAAGAATGCCTTATATGGACTAAAACAAGCACCACGAGCTTGGTATTATAGACTGGACAAATTTCTACAAGAAAAAGGGTTCAAGAAAGGTATTGTTGACAATAACCTTTACATTAAGTCTGAAGGTGTTAATTTACTAGTTGTTTTGGTTTATGTAGATGATATTATTTTTGGCTATACTAATGAATCATCTGTCCAGTGGTTTTCTAATTCTATGCAAACAGAATTTGAAATCTCCATGATAGGAGAACTGTCATATTTTCTTGGCTTACAAGTAAAACAAAGCTTTGCAAGAATTTTTATTTCTCAAGAAAAATATTTGAAAGAGATGTTGAAGAAATTTCATATGGAAGATTCCTCTACAGTTAGCAAACCTATGGTGGTTGGTTGCAAGCTGAGTAAAGATGATATCTCACCTGATGTTGATCAAAGGACATATCTCTCTATGATAGGAAGTGTTTTGTACATCACAACATCCTGTCTTGATATAATGCAAGATGTTGGAATGAAATCAGAATTTCCAGTTAACTGCTTATTCAGATGCAGACTTGGCAAACTATGTTGATGATAGAAAAAGTACCAGTGGAGGAGAATTCTTTCTGGGTGACTCATTAGTTGCATGGATTAGTAAAAAGAAAGGATCCATTTCATTATCCACTACAGAGGCAGAATACATTGCTACTGCTACTTGCTGCACACAATCTCTATGATAGGAAGTGTTTTGTACATCACAACATCCCCTCTTGATATAATGCAAGATGTTGTAATGCAAATCAATTTCCAGCTAATCGCTATTCGTGATGCGACTGGGTAAACTATGCGATGATGAGAAAAAAAGTACCAGTGGAGGAGAATTCTTTCCGGGACTCATTAGTTGCATGATTAGTAAAAAGCAAGGATCCATTTCATTATCCACTACAGAGGCGTAATACACATCAAGCATTGTCGCATTACCAAATTTTATGGATGATGCTACAAACTCTTGGCAGACATATGAAGGTAACTTACACTCCATCCTATTCCACCATTGTGATAACACCAAGGCTATTAGTGTCTCCAAGAATCCTCGTTTCATCCCAAGACCAAGTATATTCCAATAAAGTACCATTTTCTCGTGAGAAAAAGTTACAAAATGAATTGTTCAAGTGAATTATATAACTTCCATAGAACAAATAGCTGACATCTTTACTAAACCATTGCCGACCCTTTTGGGTATCTTCGTCAAAAATTTGGGGTTATAATTTCTTGTGTCTAAACTGTCACCTAGTCAAGGGGAGTACTTATTGAATATCCGGGTGTATTCCTAAGATGCTTATAGTCGATAGGGGAAGTATGTTTTGCAACAAACATCAGGAAGAATGTTTCTTCTTTGACATTGATGTCAGCAGAGAAAAGAGTTCGTGGAGGAGTTGATCCGATTTCCATGTGGGTGCTTGTGCTACATAATTGCCAAAGTGGGAGATTGTTGGTAAATATTTACCGCATTACCAATGGAAAATATTTAATGTATTAACAAATGATTTTCTATCACGGCGCATGTTCAATGAAGGTGGGTACGAGTGTCAGAAGTTTAAATAAATAGGAAAAATGAAGATATTCAGACCAAATGATCAAGGTACGCAACATTGATCTATCGATCGGCGTCCGTAACGCTTGAGAATCATTTCTGATCGTTTGATCTCATTCAAAATTCTCGAAAAAGAAATCCAGGGTCATCGTGATCTAAAATGTAGATAAGAAGAGCATTGAAGAGGAGGAAAGATCTCTCAGACGTTAGATCCAAGCAAAATACCCGACCATCGTCGGATCAAGAAGAACCCGCATGTCCTTTAAAGTACAACAAGGGAGAAGTGGGCTGCATAAAATTCCTGGAAGAAGGAGGACCGCCCATTTACTTCGCAGTGTAGGACACATAGGGATAGATCGTTATTTCGCTAACTAGAGATTCAAAGGATCAGGTTTCCCTAACCTCTTGAAATCAGATTTAATCTCGAGCTTCATCGACAAGGTTGAATCGATCGCTGATTCTAGTCCATGTCAGCCGAAGTTTCGGGGATCGAGTTGGAGATGTCAAGTAATGTTGACAACAGGAATCTTATATCATGATATGCTTAAATCGCGGATTTAATCTTCGAGACGCCGTGACTAAGGTTGAACTGAACGCTGATTCCAAATTCATGCCTGAGTTTCGGATCGAGAGTCGAGATTTCTGGCATTTTGACAACAGAACTCCGGCATCGCGATATGAGAAATCATCACAATTTAATTCATTTCATCGATCAAGGCTGAATCTAGACCATTGATTCTAGTCCATATCGGAGTTTCATGGATCGAAAAGTTGGAGATGTCAAAGATTATTAACAACAGAACTCGGAGCATTGCGATATGTGAAATCGGTGATTTAATTGAGTTGTCGCATCAAGATTAGATCTCGACCGTTGATCTAACTCCATACTGCGCCCCTCGTGAATCGTGACATAGAGAGGTAAAGAAAATATCAGAATAAGAATGTCAAAATCAATGACATGATAAATCGTGATTCAATTCAATCATAAATCAAGATCAGATCCGACCATTGATTCAACTCCATATCTGAGTTTCGTGAATCGCGGTTACGGAGAGGCAAAGAAAACAATGCAAAAAAATGTATTTAAATCGCGATATGCGAAATTCTGATCTAATTGCAACCATTGAATCAAGATCAGATCCGGACCATCGAATCATAGGACAAATCAATGACTTGGAGTCAACGGAGCATAGTGCTGAAATTCACGAAATAAGAAATCACAAAAGCGCTTTATGCATGTTTACGGTCATAGCCATGGATCACATCGATGGAAGATGGAGGTAGAATCTAGAGGTGCTAATCTTGGCCATAGAAATGCCAAAATGAATGCAAGATCTCATGAAGCCAATTCAACAGTGAAGGTGAATTTGAACAAAGATCAAAGGGTTACAATTCTCTCTCACAATTAACTCGAAGTCACACCTGTTGGGTAGCAAAATAGAATCATGTTTTCCAATCACTTGGCATTTCAACGTTTGACAACTGTCTCTTCTTCCCAAGGAATGCTGGCGGAACCACATGGATCGCAGTATAAAAGAAGATGAGACAGAATCGTAGAAGTTGCTTGTCTCCAGATGAAAAAATGAATGAAACTATAAGTAAGAGTAACAGATAATGTAGAGAAGTTGAAGCAGAGAAGAAAGAGCAAGTTTGATGCATGCATACCTTCTGAACATACAGAGGAAGAGGAGAATTGCAAAACAATTTGTTGAATACCAGATTTACAGAACAAATAAATAATGATAAGAATTGATTTATCTGCAAGATAGCTGACTGCTTATTTATTTATTCATATTTTAGGAAGGTTGGGAGGTTCTCAAGAGGACTATTTTTCCCATGTTCATGACGTACTTTCAACACATGAAGTTGTTGCTTCCATCTGGTTGCAAACTCAGAGAAATCACTGCGGTGGTGGTGCAAGGGAGAATGTGTGTTTCTCTCATATACGTTGACTGTGGGTAACCGAAGCTGGTGCTTCCATCCGCCTGGAGGCCGGAACATTTAGGAGCTGGTGCCCGCCTAGTGGGTGCTAGAGAAACCGAGAGTTGGTGCTCTCAAACAAGTTGCATCTTGTAAAAACAGAGGTAGTAGCCCACATTGAGTTGGTACTAACATAGATGATGTACGTAACTTAAAAGACTCATTTATCATCTCAAGAAGAAGAGGTTTTCCCTTTATGGGTTTCCCCATGAAAATCTAATATCTCTGTATATCTTATGTGTGATTGATCTTTATTACATTTCATCGTCCATATACTGTGCATTGTTGATGATCACTTGAAGAAAGATTAATAATTCTTTAACAGACTTAAAATTGCTCTAAGCTCAATTTACAACTAATTCACCCCCCTCTTAGTTGTCTTAGTAATTTCAACAAAAGTGGAAATCGTCACTGAAAAACAACTGTCAGTATGTTGTTTCTCTATAAAGTCGAAAAAAGAGGGAAATGCACCATTTGCGTTTTTCTAAGGAGAAGAATGAAGAGAAAAATTTAAGCATGCGAGAGTGATAATTTGTGATAGAAAGTGGATATTTATAGTTCAACAGTCTCGATTTTAGTAGGTCACCACCGAAAGTTGGAGCATTGAATAGGGTTAGACAAAACACAAGAACCAATGCTTGGGTGACACAAGCATGGATAGAGGAAATTCCAACAATAATGGATGTCAATGAAATTCATACGCCATACTATGATCCAACTAGCACGTAAGTGGAGGAGGAACAAAACCTAGCACAAGAGGTCGAAATGAGGAAGACACACAAAAAACATAGTCTGACACATCAAGAAGAAAAGGGCCACAGATCAAAGAACATGCCATGGGTTCAGAGTAGCAAGGTCGAGAATCAAAAGATGAATACAAAACAGAGCTTGATGGCATACCAAAGGTAGGGCATCATCCTCGTGGGGGAAGAAGAAAGTCTAGGTTGAAGGTAGTGCACAGGGCGTACAATGCACATAGGCAGAGTTGGCATTAATAATGCTAAAAATACCAGATGAAGTGAAAATAGGTGACTAAATGATAGGAGGGGTAAATGGTATCATGTATTCTGACCATGATGTCACAAAAACCTTCAAATTCTTGGATTTTGCGCAAAAAAAATTATATGGAGTGAAAGGAGATGGTCTATTAAGTGCAACTACCATTGTAAATCTAACAATGATTTTTGACTTTTACAACACAGGATCATGAACCTATTATTAGACATAACCAGATTTTGGTTATGGTAAACACATCAATGGATGTGTGAAAAAATTCCTAGTAAGGGTGCATGGATGATTTTTGTGGATGGATAGGCCAATTCCTATCAATGTAGATTTGATAGTAGCAATTACTAGGTTTCCCACAGATGGGGAGAATCCAAAAAAAAAAAAAATGGAGGATAAGAAAAAGGCAAAGGCCATCTTCGACGAGATTAAGGCAAAGTATAGCATGGACAGAGGGTATGAGGGGGACCAAATGTAGTGACATCAGTGATCCCACGATGAGATTTTCCACAAGTCTTCTAGGGTGAAAAGTAATGCATAAGTGTAGGAAAGAAGAAGTTCTAGCAGGAGTGGTAACGGATGCAACACAATGCACAAAGGGGAGGTCGATGAGATGGGCCCCATACTTACTCAATTCATTCCTATAATATCAAAATAAACACAATATCAATTGGAAGTTCCACTACTCATGGTTTGTTAAGCCCCAACAGCTATCTTCACCCCTTAATTGGGGCTTATTATATTAGGTAATGTTATTTGTTTATGCTCTAATGCCTTTAGTCCATTAGTTGTAATTATACCCTAGTCTCCTATATACACCATGGAGACATTTTCATTTTGAATCACTTTGTAATTGTACATTTATGTGGGCATAAGGAGTGTTCCCCCTCGAAGAGGGTTATCCTAATTATCTCTTTTCTAAGGCATTGAGTACTTATTCGAGGTTTTTCTATGCTATATTGATATTTGTTCTTAACATATGGTATCGCAGCTTAAGGTCTTGGGGTTTCGCTTACTACATCCTGAGACACCTTGAATTTTCTCTATAACTTGTTTTATACAAACATTTCGTAAGGAACGTCTTGGAGGATATTTAGTATATGGATCAAGGCACGTTGGTTTAAAATTTCAGCTCCGAGCATTATACTTTCGGAGATAGAGTTTGTGCAATATAGGGTTTTGTCATCATGAACTGAAAGCTCTCACAGACCCTTTCTCTTATAAAACATTTTCTCAGAAGCATTTGCATCTCTGCAATCTGGAGGATATTTACAGAGATTAGTAAGGTGTCTGTGGTAAAATGTTCATCTCTGGGTCATCTTAAAATTGTAAATACACCTTGTGTAAGTCCCATTGACTGTCTCAAGAAGATGTCTGTGTAAAAACCTCATAACTTCTTCCTAGAGTATTCACATTGAGTGAGACCGCTTGCATTGGATAGTGGATTTTCTTTAGTATTTCTGGTATGAGTTTTATAATTTTATATCAAACATTTTGTGTGGAACGCTTATACAAGTGAGAGATCTCCTTAAAGGAAAAAACAAAAAGTTGTGGGAAGCATCAGAATCTAATTTTGCACATCCACCTTGATCAGACCCGTGAATTGCAAAGAAGAAATATCGTGAGAACTATAAAAAGAAAGTTTCATACCCATAAGGCCAAAACTTTGGAGAGATACAAAGCAGAAGAAAGATTTTTTTAGTAGAACCACCTCAAAATCATGTTCAAAAGTGATACTTGGCCAACATGCTACCCAAAAGGAAACTTCTACACCAAATAAGCCTCCAAAAAAATCCTACTAACTCTTGATGAAGGTGAAGAAGGGACATAAATGATTTACAAAAGAAGATAGTAAATAAAATATGAACTACAAGAGATCATGGATTTAACAAGCTAAGTTGAGGCAATAAATACTAAGATGGATAGTTTAGAAAACCAAGAAGATAGTAACAAAAGATGAACTACAAGAGATGATGATCTAACATAAGCTATGGGAGGTAATAAACACTGATGGATGGTTTAAAAGGAGATCACAATGATTGAAAAATTTCCTAATAGAGAGGACACCAAAGTGAAATGTGATCCCATGAAATTCATGATGAGGACACAAGGAAGGTGAATCAAGAATGGATAAACCCAACTTTGGGTTGAAGACCAACCAATGCTCCTAAGACTGATGGGGAAGTTTGATGGCAAGGGACCCTATCACATGGATACTTCTAAATGGAGCAATTCTTTTGATCTACACGTGCCACATAAGACAAAAGGTAACAAATTGTTTTATATTTAGAACCCAATCAATTTGTATATTATAGATGGATTTTTTTCTCAAAAATCACTTGACAATTTTCATGGAAGAAATGATAGCACACTATGAGGATACAAGGAGCACACCGATGAAGCCAATTGATAAATCTCAAGCAAAAGTGGTTCACATTGCATAATACTGAGAACTTCCTAAAATTTGGAATATAAAGCAATATATATTCCGTGATGAGCACTTGATTGATGTGTATTCATAGGAACTTTAAGAGATAAATTCAACATGAGGTTTTCTTGGGAACCCAAATAATTCGAGAATGCATTTAGGGTGGCAAGAAATGTTGAAGTAAAATATGTATTATCAAGCATTAGAAGGACCAATCCTAACATCTATAGAGAGAATAATTCTCCTTCTTATAAACATTTAACCTACAAGGTTGACACCTCAACAATTGAGGAAACAAATAAAATTTTTATGCTTTAATTGTGAAGTATAGTAAGGACATAAGTGTGGCGAGAAGAAATTTTTCACATATATTGTGAAGAGGAAGAAGAACAAGAACATGAACAAGAACCATCTCAAGATGAAAACATAGATCAATTTCTATCTACTAAGAGTTGACTCTACCTATCGCCTAATGCATTGGATGAATTAGCACTCCTCAAACCCTCTAAGATCGAATGATATATCAAAAGAAAAGGTAATAATTCCTAATTGATTCGGGTAGTATTCATAATTTCATTCACTATAAATTAAAGCCAAAGATAATACCCTTTGTATATATGCAAAGACTAGAGTTTGAAGTAATGATTGTAGATGGAGGAACTATCAATTTCTTAGGAAAATGTAATAAGATCAATATTACTATGGGTATGTAATGAATAGTCCAACGATTTCTATACCCATGGGTGGTGATAATGTTGTAATTAGGAATCAATGGTTACAGTCATTAGGAACAATGGTTTTAATTTTCATAAACTTTTCATGAAATTTTAATTCGAAGGAAAAAGCAGTTCAGATATGGGCATCATGTGAAACCTCGGTAAGGTGATAAGCTCTAATGGCATGACAAAATTATTGAAAATGGGGCATCAAGGTGTTATTGCACAACTATGCTCAAAGATATGTTAAAGATTCAAAACCATCTATTCCTCTAGAACTTCAAGGATCATTGATAAGCATTCCAAAGCATGTGAAGATATTCCAAATGTCTTCCACCCACTGAAATCATGATCATGATATTCACCTAATTCCTGAGTGTTCCTCCCAACAAGCCATACAGATACCCTTATGCCCCTAAGAGTGAAATTGAGTGCATATTGAAGAAATGTTAGAGGTTGGCATTATTAGGACCAGCTACAAAAGTTCTTACTCCGTGATCGATGGTGTAATGGTAGTCTATGAAAGATGGCTCATGCATGATGTGTCCGGGATTATAGAGCCCAACAAGATCACTATTAAAGATGTTTCCCATCTATCATTGATGAATTGTTAATGAACTACATGGAGAAATATATTTCACAAGTTGGATCTCTGCCTGCAGTATCATTAGATTAGAATGAAGAAGAAGATATCCTGAAACAAATTCAACCCATGAAGGCCATTATGAATTTTGGTCATGCCTTTGGCCTTACAAATGAACCTTCCACATCTAAGGGTTGATGAATTCCATTTTCAAGTCTCTTCCTTCCTAAAACCTAGGGTTAGTATTTTTGATGATATACTAATATATAGCAACTTGGGAGGATCATGTGCCATGTTGGATACATACAACTACTAAAGGAGCAACAACTATATGCCAAACCATCCAATGGTTTCAGAGGAAGGAGGTAGAGTATTTTGTAATTACATTGTATCCATGAAGGTGTCAAGGTAGACCCTAACAAGATTAAGGCCATGATGGACCTGGTTGATTCCCAAAACATTGAAGAATCTTAGAGGATTTTTTGCCTGGATATATTACTACCAAGTTTGTTCGACATTATGGAAGAATAACAACACCTTTAATGACATTAACTAAGAAGGATGCATTTTCATGGACTCTAGAGGCAACTAACACTTTTGAACAACTTAAAGAGGTGATGTACAAAGCTCCTGTCTTGACGACTCCAGACTTCACAAAAACCTTTATTGTGGAATGTGATGCCTTGGGAAATGGAATTGGTGTTGTACTAATGCAATAAGGAAGACCCCTGGATTTTGAAAGTCGACCACTCAAGGGAAAGGACTTACAACAACTCATTTATAAGAAGGAAATGATGGAAATACTACATGCATTGAAGAAATAATGTCCTTACCTAATAGGTAGGCACTTCAAGGTGAAAATAGATCATGATAGTCTTAAATACTTCTTGGAACAAAGACTATCTTCAAAAGAACAACAAAAATGGGTAACCAAGATATTGGGTTATGATTTTGAAATCGTCTATAAAAAAGGGAAGCAAAATGTTGTGGCAGATGCACTCTCAAGGAAGGATGAAGATGTTGAGGCATTTCTCTGTGCTGTCTCAATCATCCAACCAGATTGGATAATAGAAGCAAGGGATGAATGGAAGAATGATGAAAATGCATGGACTCTCATTCAAGGGTTGCAACAAGATTCTAGTACATCAAATACATTTACATGGAAAAATGATTCACTATGGTACAAAGATCACTTATATTTATTTAATAAATCCCAAATCAAACAAAAGGTACTATTGGAATAGCACACCTCTCTAGTAGGAGGGCAGTCGAGATTTTTAAAAACCTACCATAGGGTCAAGAAGGAATTTTTTTGGGATGGCCTTAAAAATGATGTTCAAAGGTTTGTGGTAGAATGTTTGGTTTTCCAACAAAATAAAGTGGAAACAATTAAGACCCTAGGTCTAGTAAAACCATTATCCATCCCAAGTCAGCATTGGGAGGAGGTTTCCATGGATTTCATCACAAGGTTACCGAAGTCTGAAGGAAAGAGTGTCATCATGGTGATTTTTGATAGAATTCCCAAGTACGCACAGTTTTGTGCACTCTCTCATCAAAGATAGTACAGTTGTCACTGCATTCATGGAGACTATTCAAAAGCTACATGGCAGCCCAACAATTATTGTAAGTGACAGAGATCCCATATTCACTAGACATTTTTGGACATAATTATTTTCTTGTTTGGGTACTCAATTGGCTCATAGATCATCCTATCATCCTCAATCTGATGGACAAAATGAGATAGTGAACAAATGTCTGGAAGGCTACCTTCGTTGCTTCATCTTTGATAAACAAACACAATGGTTCAAATGGCTACCCTTGGCAGAATGGTGGTATAATACTTCCTTCCATACTACAACAAAAATGACACCATTTATGGCACTCTATGGATACCACCCTCCTTCCATCACTTCTTCTCTAAAAGAAAAATCTAAGGTTCAAGTAGGGGAAGATCACATCGAGCATCAACAACAAGTTCTCGAAATATTAAAAGACAACCTGAGCATGGCACAGAATCGTATGAAACAACAAGCAGATCAACATCATAGTGAAAGAAGTTTTGAAGTAGGGGATTGGGTGTTTTTAAGGCTACAATCATACAAACATATGTCCCTCAAGCAAGCCAAGAAGTATAATAAATTATCACCAAAGTACTATGGCCCTTATAAGGTGTTGCAAAAGATTGGTACTATGGCATACAAATTGGAGTTGCCTACATCTTCACGAGTACACCCAGTTTTCCATGTTTCATGCTTAAAGAAGGTTATAGGTGAAAAGATCCTAGTTCAAACTATATTTTCAGAACTTGACAAGGAAGGAAAAATCATATTGGAGCCTGAAGCCATCACTGACACAAGAATTCGCTAGCTAAGGAATAGATCCATTTCAGAGTATCTCATTAAATGGAGGAAACTATCGGCTGAAGATTCCACTTGGGAAGATGATTCTTTTATACAGAAGCATCTAGAGTTACGCAAGCATTGCAGACAACACTTGTCTCAAGGGGAGGGGCATGTTAAGCCCTAAATAGTTACTCATTACCCCTTAATTGTGGCTTATTATATTAGTAATGTTATTTTATTTATGTCGACTTTAGTCCATTAGTTGTAATTATACCTCCTAGTCTCCTATATATACCAAGGAGACATTTTCATTTTGAATCATCTTGTAATTGTACATTTATGTGGGCATAAGGAGGTTGCCCCCTCAAAGAGGCTTATTATCTGAATTTCTCTCTTTCTCAAGGTGGTGAGTACTTATTCTGAGGTTTTTCTATGCTATATTGATATTTGGTTCTTAATATGGTTACTCATCCTCATTGGACTAATAGGGTGGAAATATCTAGTGTACAACAAGTACATACAGTGAATAGGAAAGTGTGGTGCAACCCGCTACACTTCTCTTAGGAGCACAATATATCCAAGGAAGAAGAATGAAAACATTGATACCTTTGCCAGATACCTATCACAGATCTAGGAGCTAGTATTAAAAACCTACAGGATTTCACCAGAGACTATCCAAGAGTTTAGACAAATAGTAAATTTTAAGGCCACGTGCCATAATATGTGATTGCAGGAAAAAAGGGATTTGACAATGGAGTGGTTACCAATGAGTTACTGTGTCACAACGCAAGATATATAGATATAGGTCTAGGAGTGGCCTGAGACATGGAAGGTTCCCATCATTCCAAATAAAGGGCCAACAATACAAATTTAGGTGCAAGCTACAACAATCCCTGTGCAAGAGTCATGAAGGAATGACACAAGTAAAAACAAGGAAATCACATAGGGCCAGGAGGGGAGAATCATCCCACCTAAAAAGAAGAGAAGGAAGCATAAGAAACCATAGGGTGGCTCAACACAGGATATACCATGCACAAAGCAGGCACCAAGAGATACAACAAAAGAGGTGCATGCAGAAGAAGTATGAACAAAGACACAGGGTATACCTGTGGAGGAAGAAATTGGGTACGAGATAGGAATGGATACACAGATGCCATAGAAATATGAGTCATTATAGGACCAAAGGAAGAGGACAAGGAGAAGGAAAGTGGCTCCAGGAAGAATGAAAATTCCCACAAAACACTACCTCATACATCATTGACAACAAATAATATTGAACTAGTAGCCACAACAGTCGAAGATCGACTATCAGAGGTGTGGGAGAATTATGAGAAGCATAGGGCTTTGATTATGGAGCAAGTACAGGAAGTGAAAACTATGCTGGAGAAGTTAAGTATCAGGGAAGAGAAACCTCAAAAAGATAAACCAACGAAAACTAGGAAAGGAATGCATGTTGGAGAAACACTGCAAATCACAACTTAGGGGAGTGCCAATTTTATCATAACACCTGTGATGTTGTTCATTTATAAGGAGGAAACTAGGGATGATTTTAGGGGCTAAATTTTGCTCATGGGCTAATTTTACATGGTTTTTCCCAAAAAATATTTGTTATTATAAAACTAATTCGCCCAAATTCTAAAGGATAAAATTATTTTACCTTAAAAATCACCAAACTTTTATACAAACTATATAAAATTGTTGAAAATTTGAATATTTTTACAAAAATATTGCCAAACATTTTATAGTTGGAATATGAAGGATTAGTAAGATTCGCCAAGGTTTCTATATTTTAAAATAAATTTTCATCCTTAAAATCATCCTTGGAGGAAACACATAAGTTCCTGAAGGAAATTGATATATTGAACTTGGCATTGGACAAGATCCCAACGAAGGTGCTATATAAATTACAGATTAGTGTCATGCAGGAAATTCAGTCTAGGGCAAGGTCTGATGTGATGAACTTACATATAGCGCAGGAAGAGAACATCACATTAAAGGAAGAAATCAACCAAGGAGGGAAGGAAAATAAGATAACATAGAAAAAGGTAGAGGAGATGGAGAAACACATAAGTGAAGTATTTCAAACCATCCCAGACAGCACAGGGCTGGAGGAAGTATCTTCTGAGGAGAAGATGAGGAAAATAGCACAGGCCTTGGATCAATACCAAAGCCAAATAAAGGAGCTGCAGGAGTGTGCAGTACCCACTACTCCTCCATAAGTCAGAGTGCAACGAGAGAAATACGCAGCAACATCTGCAGAAAAAATAGCGCAACCAATACAACGAATAACAATGTTGTTGGAGAAGAGTGTCCAGCTATGGACACAACTCTTAGAAGATGTGATCTTGCAAGAGATGCAAGGAAGGGAATATAGAGTGCATGCATTAATGGTAGATTAAAAATAGTGACAGAAGACAATGCCACTACCCTAGAAAATCAATATTGTGGTAGAGATGAAGAGCATGCAGGTAGAGGAGAAAGCAGTGCAGGTGCAGAAAATTGCAAGACAGGCTCAATTGGAGCCCCTGCAGGAAAAGGTGGAGTAGTTGGTCATGGAGATTGATGAAAAAACATTGAACATAGAGTATATAGTCTTAGAGGGAGGATAAATATTGAAACCTCCAGCCAGTACGTAGATGTTAGAATCCATGGCGAAGAAGAGAAACCATGCTCAAAATAAATGCTAGCAAATAACAGAGATGTATGAAGCAGTAGCACAGGAAGTGAAAGAAGCATGAGTTAGTGAGTGACTCGGGGTGAGTCACGATGTCAGTTTTGGGGGCCTGTTGGCACAGGCCAATTTTGGGAAAGAATCAAAGCAACGCCAAAAAATAAGGGGTGCGTCGAAAACAAAGGAAAATAGGGAGTGCGTTGGAAAAAGAGGAAAAGTAGCGCCGAGAAAAGAAGTTACAAAGTGGACAAACTGTTGTGGAGCAGTTGGGAAGTGGAAAAGTTCCAACTTGGAGAATGGTTGGATCGAGGACCAATCGAGATTGAGTAGTTGGAAAGTGGACGAATCTAATTCGCTTAGGGTTAGGGTTTTTGTAAGGGATTTGTCCCATTTTTGGTATAATTAGAATGTATTAGGACTGTGAAAGGACTTAGTTCAGATGTCCTTTAGTTGGTTAGGAGGTTTTGTTGATATACTGGTTATATGTTCTCATTTTTGTGAAGACTATCACAATCTTTGGAGAGCGATTGTAATGGAGGAAGAATTGTATAGTGCATGGAACTAGATTTTGCATGAATATGAATAAAGAGCCAAAGAAAAAAATATTTGTGGATGTATCCTAGGAGGGGGTTAACCAAGGTATATCTATGTCATCTGTATGAATTTTTGCATTGCTTACATTTATATTTGAGTTAAAGAGATATATGATATATATGTTAAAATAATAGATGGAATAATACTTTGCATCATTGAATGAATCTGTGTCAATGGTTATAGGCGGTGTCACTGGTAAGAGTTAGGGTCAGTATAATAAATGGGAATTTGAAGGCTAGGAGTTGAGTATATCTAATGCCTCTGAGAGAGATACACATCCCATCCCATTGTTGCAGACATATGAGTCCTTCAGCCACCCATTGAAGCCATCTCAGGTGAGACTGCATAGTGCACTTCGTGCGATGTGTTGCCTTCTGGTATCCAGAAGGGACGATGGCAGAAGGGAAGCTGGTAATCCTATAGTTAGAACCTGGTTCATCCCATAATAGCCAAAAATATTAAAATATATTTTAATTTTACATTAACAAAGGTTAGATGTTATTATTATTATTATTATGAAAACTACTATTTATTTCACATTTTCTTGAATGAATATATTGAAGGTTTGAAAAGAACCTAAGGATGAACATAACCAGTTTAGTGTTGGACTGTCATTTCATTGTGAATTTTCAATTTTGAATAGGGATTTTACTAAGTTTTGGATGGATATGAGTCTATTCCCTGTCAAAATAACGGAGGGGCCTAGATTGATGTGATGATCAATATGCTTAAATTTACAAAAGCATTGTTAAAGTCAATTTATTATAAATTTGATTATCACTTAAATGGAACAGAATAAAATCCATATCACCCAATGAAAACTTGGCAATTGTCAATGCTCACGAGTGTCAAATATTTATATCTATAACCCTTCAACCCTATAAACCCTATGATGACACTATGAACCCTTCAACTAATAAAAATATCTACAAATAAAAGGGAAATTATAATGATGATATGTTTGACTATTCAACCATATTTACAAATCAAACAAAATTGAATTTATAAGCTACTTGACTATACACATAACACTATTTCAGCACACTATCATAGAACTTAAACTGTCCTTTCACCATCATAAACAATATAAGAGAAATCAAAGATCAAACAATAAATTGATATTTTGAGTTCCAAATTATATATATATAGATATATAGATATATAATGAAAGTTCGCATAGTTACACTGCCAAATACATAGGTTCCATAGAAATTTTAGGCTAATAACAAAAACTAAGAGGCAATTAACATTTAACTCCAAAATTCTTGACTCTAGGCCATTGGTAAGATAGATCTCTTCATACCTGCAAAAGAAAACATTTCTCAAATTTAAAATTTTAAAATTTAAAATAAAATACATCTACAAATTTAAAATAAAATGTACACATACCATTTTAGATAAATAAAACAAATTGTGATTAAATAAAAATTGGCATGTACCAAAAGTGTTAAGTTTCATCTTCCAACATCTGTGTGCTCCTTTTCCACCAAATAATGTAAACATATGTAACAATAAAAAGAAAAAACAATAACACATATTAGCGTATATACTTTATTAGAAAATATTTTAAAGATATTTAACTTTATTAAATAATCAATGAAAAAGAACAAAATACCCAACCAGAGTTCCACAGACCTAAGATTATTGATCTCTTTTTATTATTATTTTTTGGCATTTTTTTAAAACCAAACTTACATCAGGAAGTTCCAAAACTTCCAAAATAGTTACTCTCCATATTAAGCCATTATTTGCATAAATATTTAATTTTATTTTATAACCAAATTCTCTTTCAACATTTCCTACATGATCTAAACAGTGTAAGATCATATCTAGCAAATTTGTAAGATCATATCTAGAAAACAAAATTCGTGTTCAGAGTTAGATAATACCCTAGAAAAAAATTCACTTGTGTATGCAGAAATTTTACAAATATCCATATTAAGCCATTCTTCAAGTAAAATACTTGTCTCCTCTTTTGTAGTGGAATAGATGTTCTCATATAATCAAATTCCCTTTCAAATTAAAGGACTCACAAATCTCCATATTAATCCATTCTTCCAAGAAAATACTTATATAGATGAAAGTTCAAAAATCTCCATATTAAAAGCCATTCTTCCAAGAAAATATTTATCTCCTCTTTCTGCGGTGGAATACATTTTCTCATATACTATTTCATGTACATGCAAAAAACAAAAATCTGCACATATATTAATTCATTTTTCAAAAATCATTTAAACATTTTATCTTTCTACATGGGATGTATTCATATTACATATAATCAAATGGTCTTTGAAATATTCCTTCATCATGATCTAAACATAAGTGAGAGCATGCACGTACATAACTTATTTGTAAATCTACACATGTTGTTTTTTGTGGTTAGTAAGAAATTAGTTAAGATTTTGAAAAAACCCCAAGAAGGAATTCACTTTGTTATATGCAGAAAACACAAAACTCCATATTACGCCATTCTTGGACAAGAAGGCAAGGAATGAAATCGAAGAAAATTTAGAAACTTCCCCTTTTCTAATGTGGGTAGAGTCTATTCTCAAATAATCAAATGCTCAAGTTCAAAATTAGGTTTGCATCATGATATAAACATAAATAAGATTGAATGTACCATTTTAGACAATGATAAGCTTATATAGGAGTTCTATATATTTAAAAAGGATTGATCGAAGAATTGAAAAGTTATATAGAAAATAGTTGAGTAACCCTTCTATGAATAAGAAAGTATTAATTACAAAGTTGATCGAACAAAAATTTGAAAAACGTAAAAAAAAATAAGCATATTCAACACAAATAAGCTTGAAAACTTATAAATAAAAGGCCCATCATAAAAACAAACTAAAAATCACTAATGTGCAATGTACACACATTTAAGAATCATCATGAATAGACACATCCTTCTTAGGTATGGATTCATCCTCCTTGATCCCAATCTCTCGCACTCTCTTCTCCACATTTTGTTCAATCACACTGTGAGACACTCTCTTCTCTGCATTTCCCTATAATACATTTCAAATTTCTACATTTGAAAATTAAATTTAAATTATTTTAACACATTCAATTATAGTTTTAAATTTTGAACCATGTGATGTTCCAACCTGAATATCATCAACCACACGAGAGAATGGAATTCCCATGGTCGGTTAAGTCACTTTCTTTCCCACCATACCCTAAGATTCAATAAATTATATATTGTTTAAGACATTTTACTTTTAAATTAATAATTTAAATGTCATTGCAATTTTCATATATAACTAAATTTGTTTTCAACATGCAATGATACCTATGAACTCCCACCCTCTTCAAACTCTCCCAATGAGAATTGGGATAATCCTTTCCAAGTAGTGGGAGACATAATAGGAATCTGTAAACAACACAACTAAGAATTAAATAGAGTTCAATGTGTTCACATTAATACAAAAACATAAATTTCATGTATGTTGATTATTCAAAAAGTTGTGAAGATTGGAAAACTAAACTGCCCATATGTGGATATTAGAAAACACATACCTGATTCAACCCATTCCAAATTTAAACTCGTTGAATCAAGTCCCCTATTTACTAGAGATTCATTTAACATATGACCAAAATTCAATTAATGATGATAACAACTCAATTATTTCTAAAGATATAATGATATGTATCTAGATCTATAACTACAAGAAAACTATCCTCAAATGCAGGAAAATGTTACTAACTATAACACATACCAATCCGATGTTCGGTTCATCATTTTGAATTAACATCTTCCAACCATTACGGATAAATTTTGCATACTCCCATATATATTCTAGTGACATGGAATCTATCTCCTCATTTGTTTTGTAAACAAAATTGGCTAGAGAATTGGCTTCCACTCTCTAACGGTTCAAAACAACATCAACACCATAAAAAAATGATCCTAAATTTTCTCCGAATGCATTCCTATCCTAATTTCCAACATCTAATGTAGCTCACATCTCTAAATGTGAGGCAAATGCCCCTGTTGAATGAGATACTAAAGGTCATGGAGGCCTCTGCAATGCCGCATTTTGGTATGCCCCTTTCGGATCATATGTTTGTCCTTTATCATCCCCATAATAATTGGATGATAGGCGGTATAATTAGGGTGCATTCCCATGAAAAAATCTACATAAAAGAGTCTAGCAAAGTAATGTGGAACCTCATCATTCCACGACAACTTCCCATATGCTGCCAAAAATCTATTATAAATATGTCTTTCTATGTTGGGGTGTTTAAAATATTTCACCTTCAACATCTTTCTCTTTGGCCCCTCTTTGAAATTGAACATAGAAATTGCATCTTCTTTTGAAAATCTAATTTTTACTACTTCCCATTTATCGGGGCCCATCCCCTCCGACTTTCAACTCCTCATCAAATCGATAAAACTATCATTTGTTGGCCCCATCTTTTGATATGAATCCATAAAGTTCTACAATGAATGAAAAACAATCTCCAAGCTTTTCTTACTCTCTCAAGGAATATCCAAACACCTCAAATAATTTTGCAGCTTGCTTTTAACACCTAAGCATCGTTTGAGGGTCATTGCTTTAGTATACCCTTCCCAAGGAAGCTCATCACCAACATTGGAATCTTCTTGATAACCATGTTGGCATGTTTACAGGAAGAATGTTCTTGTAATTGATGGCAAGAACAACAACGAACCAAACCTCGAGATCGCAGAAGACAAGAAATCTCAGAAGAGATAGTGGTTTCCATAAGTGTAGACGAGGTCCAAGAGATAGACTCGCAAGTGGAGAAAATGTCGAGACTCGTGAACACTTAGAAAACCTTCTAAGTCGGAGAGATCAGAATCTTAGGAGGAAGGGCAACAGTGGTCATTGGATCACCAATCTAGAGGACCAACAACAGTCATATTGAATTAATGGAAGGATAGGGTAAGTGGGGCAAAATGATTGAGAATTCGATCATCTGAATTTCTATCAGCCATCAGATTGATTTAAGTGGAAGGATAGGATAAGAAAGAGACAGTGATAGAAGATCTTAATCAATGAACAAAATTCGTTTTGGGTCTAAAGATGTGAGGAGATTATGCTCTGGAGAAATCACTTCGAGAGTTTCAGTTTGAGATCTGAAATCCCCGAAGTATGGAGAGCTGGAGATCCGGAGTAAACGTTAGTCGTTATATCATTTTAAAGTGGAAGGATAGGATAATCTATAAAAGTAGCATCGCAGAAAGATCGATCTGTCAATTTGAGAACATGATTGATGAATAACATTTAGTTCGGGTCTAAAATTTGCGAGGAGGTTACTGTTCGGGGATTCTCACTTCGGAAGAATTGGCGACTTCAAAATTTGAAATACCTGAAGTATCGAAGGCCGAAGTCCCGAAGTGAATGAGGAACCACATCAACAAGACTATGCCAGCAAGGAAATGTGGTGCAGTCAGAAAATGATAAGTGTTAATTTCATTCAGAATTTTAGGTACCTACAAATCACAAATCCTAGTGACATGTGGTAGATAGTAGGCCCATGACATGTCATCAAGTGACGTAAGTAAGTGATGTCACTCCTAGATTTTTACTTCGGGATCTTTACCACTATCACTTTATCAAAGTTCTGAAGTGGTTTGGGGCCATCCATCATCGAGGAGGATAGGTGGCATGAGATACACAACTTCGGAAGTTTGTGGATGGGGAGAACGTGAAAATCGTTGAAGACAAATATCAACCATTGATCATCAAGGGGAGTACGTGTCAGTTGATCAAAGATATCGGAGAAATATCACTTCAAGGATTTCCAATTGAGACTTGAGAATTCTGAAGTCCAGAGACGTGAAATGATCATGACCATTGATACAAAAAGGACACGTGTCAGTGGATTATTAGCTCCGAGAAAAAGAAAAGGAAGGTTGGAAGGTTGGAAAGTTGAGATTTTTGAACCCAGAATACCCAAAGGGATTGTGAATATTGATTTGAGAATACCACACGTCATTAGATCGTGGACTCTAGGTGAAATGATCTGAGAGCAGATGAATTTAGAGAATCAAGACTCCTGAACCCCGAAAGGTGAAATCGATCTTGTCTGTTGGTTTGGAGGGACACATGTCACTTGGTCGTTGAGACTAAGGATCACGCATGGACAGAGGAAAGAAGGTAGGAAAAGAAAATAGATCAGAGACGTTGATCGAGGGAATCTGTCAGAGACCGTGAGATCAACGATCACACCTGATTGCGGGATCAAAAGTTGTTGGGAAGTTAATTTTTTGAGGGTATGATGCAATTGAAACCACAATATCGAAGAAGGGGTACGTGGTAGCTGGGGTACGTGGTAGCTGGCGGTAGATTGCAGGGAGAAAATTAGTTAATCCCAAACCACTATTGGATGATCTCACAATCATTTGCTTATGCAAGGATGTAGCCCAAGGTCACATGTGACAGGGGACTAATGAGAAGAGAGCTCGCGCCCACAATCACGTGGTCATGTGAAGTTAATCGCCCAAGGTCATTTCGGAAAATAGGGAGCTAGTGCTCGCTAGACCAAGAAAGCAAAGATCCTTTTGAATATGTGTTACACATTATTTTCTTCATCCCTATGATCGTTAATGACGTAAACCTATATGTTTTCTTCAGAGGGGTCAGTGGCCTAAGTTCCTAAAGAGAGAAGGGAGAAGAACTTTTCCTGAGAAAAGAAGTTGCATTTTCCTATGTAAAAACCTTATAAAAAAGGAAGTTCGCAGGTTGCTATATAGGCAGGGTGCGAGAATGAC
>SNQJ01S0002365.1:66607-82307 GCA_010110895.2 Picea sitchensis
AGAGATAAGCCGCCACCATTCCAACAAGCTTGTTTCCGCTGCATTTTTACAGTTTCAGCTTATTTCGTTATTTAATAGAAAACCAGTTTTACTGTATCTCTGTTATTTTTGTTAAGCACCTATTAATAATCTGTATTCATTTCATTTTGCTCATAAAATCCGGATTAGATTGACCGAGGATGGTATCGGATCAACCACTTTGTCAACTGGTTCAACTAAGGATGTGCCCATATTGATGACATGATCAAACATATTAACTGATGAAGGGACTGAAGTGATCACTCCATCAACTATTGGAGGGTTGAGAGAAAGCTTACAGTAAGCAGCTGGATGTTTAGGCTATGAAACAGTCATGTCTTCCAGTAATTTTGAGGCTTCTTCCATTCGAGAACAAAGGTGAGTGAGATGACTCCCTTTGCATAACATACACGGGAACCTGACTCTACTTTTCTTCTTCCCAACCGTATCATGACTGGTTGATGGGGGGTTGTCAGCATGTTGTTTAGAGGCTAATGACATGGGTTGGCGAGGGCATGTAGACCATACTTCTATAACCTTAGATAGACCAGGGAAATCTTTAAGAATATGGCTACCCTTACAAATCCTGCAAGGGTACTTGGGCTTACGGGTTGTTTGGGTGATCTTGACATCATCAACACTCCCAACATGAGTAACAGTAATAGGTTGTTTTCCAACATGTTTGACAATGGTTGGAGGCTTCGATCCTTGCTTAATTTTTTCTTCTTAATCTTCCTTTTCTTCTTCTTCTTATTCATCGAGTTACTAGCTTCAGAACTTTCGCTCGACGAAGAAGATGAAAGGGAAGACAACATTGCAAGTGAAGAAGGCGAAGAAGACCTTACTGGTGAAGAAGGTGAAGGATCAACATGAGGTTGATGCTCTTGGGGGGAAGTGCTTGTGATTGAAGCACTAACTGCATTCGAGATTACCTAAGTGGAAAACAACCATACCGGTAATCCAATAGTGAGACCTAGAAAGCTCAAAGTAGCGATGTGAGGAGGACCAATGTTTCCATGAGAAGGAAAAACAAAAGGTTCCCCTGGAGTAGGGGTTCCTTCATTGGACATTCCAGGAACTGATGCCATTAAATAAATCCAATCTAGAGTTTGCTAGGGAAAACAAACAGCACATGCTAAAAATCTAGGAAGCAAGCAAACAAACAAAACCTTCTCACAATGAACACACTAGTTGGTGATGAAATCCAGCGTCGCGGGAACAATGTAAGAAAGGGCTGAGATAGAGCCGGTGGAAAAGTTACGTTGATGACCTGCTTAACGGACTTACACCCTGATGCAAGCTCCCACACATAATCATGGGTATACCCTCCAAGGAGCCCGAGTGAGTTTGGCCAACGTTGATTCCAGGTACCATGAAGACTTTCCCCTCCACAGTCACCTTGTGTAAATACCCTAAAGAGATAGGCCACTAAGGTTACCACTAGCAACAATAAATCATGGGGGGACAGTCGACAGTCCGATCCAAATGCAAGGGAAGGGTATCTAGCCCGAAATCAACTTGAAAGGCTTCCACTCATCATTGTGGGTATACCCTCAAGCGACCCCCATAATACGTGCAATATCTACACCAAGACCGACAAAGCAGGGTGAGTAACTCTACCAGTCTCAATGCGACCTCGTGATTGACCCTTGTGTGAGAAGGGATTCCCAGGACAAAATGTAATAAGTGGATTTAACTGCTCCCTAACTCAATATTCTAGGTTTGTTTGCAACTTTGGAAAGTTATCTTTCACACCTATTCCAAAGCCCTACAACTAATCTAATGTAGGTTTGCTACCAGAAAAGATAAAAAATGTCTAATCAGTTTTTATAAGCGCTTTATTTTTAAGGTTGTTGTTACTCAAAAGGAAAATGGCGTGAACAATATGGTGTTTTGACCGACTCGAAATTTATGCAAAGAGATGAAGATGCAATATTTTCATTTCGATGAAAGCTATGATACGAGAAGGAGAAAACATTTATCATTCCCATATGCACATGTCCCAAAGTCTATTAAACTCATCAATATCAAGATTCAAAAAAAATGAGAAAAAGGTATTGAACACCAATGCACGATTCATGCCCCCCCCGGCCATGAGGGGGGAAATTTTTCATAATTTAAGATACAAAAAATGCCAAGAATCATGCAATTTCTCTACTTCAAATGCAAGGATGCCCCCATTATAATATAAAGAAAGAAATTAAATCTTTTTGTTTCAAAAATTTCACTAAAAGCAATAATGAACTTTCTTAAAACAAAGAAACCCAAACTAAAAGTTCTCTTTTAAAGCGAACTATTCAGAAGAAATATGATCTTTCCCTAAACAATTCTAAAGAAAACACATGCTTTGTAATTGAAAGACACTCAAAGAAAGAGACTAATCCTTCAAAACCAAACAAAGCAAAGATGGCTAAAAGAAACTCAAAGAATGTCAAGATGACTGTAAGCAGATCAATATAGGCTCTAAAATCTCAATCCAGCTGATCAAAGCAAAACTGGGTCATCAAAAGATGACAAGACCCAATCCAAAAAGTTTACAAACAAGTTCGCAGCCTAGCAGTATATTATAGTGCGAGAATTAGGTATTCTCATAGGATAGACATTGGTAGGGTGTGAGAAGTTCACACTGAACCTAACAGCAGGGTGCGAACATCAATGATTCTCGCAGGCCACAGAGAGGTACAGTGCAAGAATGTCTGTAATCAAAGAAAATTTTGAAAAAGGACAAAGAATCTAACTGAACTTCTAGATCCAGAGAGTTTGGATGGATCTCGCACAGACTCAGAGACCAGAAAACAAGCAATCAAAGAAAGGGAAACTAGACTAACTAGGAAACAATATGTTCCCCAATGGAGTCACCAATTTTGTTATCGAACTATTCAGTAGGTGCAGACACTAAATGATCTCCCTAGATCCACCTAGATCTAGAACAAAACACACCAGAACATGACGCTTTCCTTAAGTTTTAAATATTGAATTTACTAACTAAAGAGGGATGGGTGACATACCGTTTAAACATCACGTCCTCTCGCTATCACCATCCTAGCTCCTTTCCAACGCTCATACAATGATGATCCTACAAAAGAATGCAACCAACAAAAGTGATAGCAATAGCATAAACTCAATATAAACCTATGTATGTGATCAAGGAATCATACAATAAAACACAACAAGCTTTATAGGAAAGAATTATATTATTGTATCATATTAAATGTGAAAGAGAGATTACAACCATGGCCTTGATGTCGTAAGGTCCCTTCCAAATGTCCTTCATTCCCCACAAACTTCTTTCTCCAAGGATTTTGAGACCATGGATTTGATAGCTACTCACAATCTATCTTGACAAAGCAAATCTCAAAGCCACTCCAACCCAGCTGATAATTCCAAGACAACCAAAGCTAAGCTAACCAAAGCTCACCAAAGCTAACTTTCTCCATGAGAACTCCTCTTTTTTTATAAGTTGAAGAGGATAAGGTGAGGAGGTTAGGATGATCCCACCAAATCATGAAAGCGAGTAAGATCCAAACCATTCAGATGCCACCTCACCATAGAAGTTTCTCCTTCTAGAAGATTCGAGAAAACGCTTGTTTTTCCCACGTGTAGGCATTCTCGCACCCTGCCTATAGAGAAACCTGCGAACATATTGCACCCTAGCTATGGTGCAACCTGCGAGAATCAGGCATTCTCGCACCCTGCCTATATAGCAACCTACGAACTTCCTTTTTTATAGGGTTTTTACAAGGGAAAATGCAACTTCTTTTCTCAGGAAAAGTTCTTCTCCCTTCTTTCTTCAGGAACTCAGTCCACTGACCCCTCTGAAGGAAACATATAGGTTTACATCATTAACGGTCATAGGGATGACGAAAATAATGTGTAACACTAATCATGGACTTTTCCTATAGAAGACTGACTGTAAACACTTAATTTTATGACCTCAAATTCACATTATAGTCTACATGCACATAATACACTACAAACTATTTGCAAAAACAAATATTGGCTCCCATGAATAGCATAAGTACTAGTTAAAAAATGATTAATCGAATAGAACAAGTTTGAACTAAAATAATAAACCAAAAAATAGAATACCTCTAAGTTGGTTTTAATTTCCAAACACTTGGTATCTCAAGGTTGACTTGCTCTATTTTATCCAATTCCTTTGTCAGAAGTTCCTCAATTTTTCTTTGGTTGGTTTAGTCCCTAGGTTCTCACCCACTTTCTCCTTAGCTCTTCATTGTGGCTCTAATATGATATCAAATTTACACAATGAAAACACAAACATAAATATATAGTTTCATATTAGAGAATAGTTGCTTCACTTCATTATTAAAAAAAAAAAAATCAATATGATTCTAATACATCTCAAATATCATAAGGGAGAGAGAGGAAGAAGAGTCCTTTAAGTACCTTATTTGAGTCACTAATTATGCATGTTGACTTATTTATTACTTATTCTGAAAGTATCTACTATGTGCAATGACCATTACATAAATAATTACATTGACAAGATCACCCCTATTGAGAAATCAAGGTTGCATAACAATAAAAAAAACTCTAGCTAGAAGATGTTGATGTTCCATCAAATGAAGTGAATGTTTCAAATTATCATATTCCAAATGAGAATTCACTAGTGATGTTTATATTTTCTAACATTCATAAATCCATAAGTTTTTTTTTTGTAAGTAAACTCTACTTGTGTTGCAAGAAATATATGGAATTCCCAAGAACTTATGTGACATAAGTTATAATAGTTTCAAAGGTGGATGCACAATTTATAAATCAAATACAAAACACTCTAAATGCACTTTTGAATTTTAGGGTAATATTAGATTGAACTCTTCCAATGTACATTTCATCATGTACTTTTTCAATATCTACTTTTGGAAAACACATTGCTTCCTTCAACTAGTCAACCACATAGAAATAGGAAATATTTACATATTGTTGTACATAAAACAAGTTACATCTATTTATACACATGTTTTTATACAGAGATATAGAGAGAGAGAACACACACACACACACACACACACACATAGCTATATTATTAAACCAAAACAAACATATGTAGAACACATGTATATTCCCACAAGTTTCTCATGCACTAGAGAATACATGCGCTCTATAGGGATAATTTTAAGGATGAAAATTTATATTAAATTGTAGAAATGTGGTATAATCTTACTAGTCCTTAATATGAAAATTTTAAAATGTTTGGCTATAGGTTTGTAAAAATATTCAAATTTCTAACCATTTTATATAGTTTCTATAAAATTTTGGCGATTTTTAAGGTAAAATAATTTTATTCTATGAAATTTGGGTGAATTGTTTTTTGAAAAAATGGAAATTGGTGAATTGTTTTTTGGGAAAAAACATAGAAAATTATCCGATTGGAGAAATTTAACCCTTAAAATCATCTATGGTGCTCAATGTTTGATATATCACAAAAACATCTAGCATTTGAAAGGTTACCTAGTATAGATAAACTTTATCCCACTAGAATTCAAATTATTTGATCCTTTGGTGTGAGATTCCCATGAACATGTTGAAAAGTAGAAAGTGATCTCATATGACATAATGTGATAAGACATATACTAAGCTCAAGCAAAGAATTAGGCATTCAATTCATAACATGAAAATGAGAACTATGAAATTCTGAGATGGAAAGAAAGGGATCATACTTCCCCATAATCAATGCTAAATAATCAATTGTTGGGAGGAAAAGATGTGAAATGACATATATAATCACAAGTGAAATTGTAATACCCTTGCATAATTGTGTGAATCCAAAGAATAGGATAGTACCCTGAGATGATAAAAATAACATGTTATAAAAACAACAATATGTACTAATAAATTACTTAAACCTTCATTGACATGTATGTTCAATTAATGAAAACAAGATGAGGCGAATCAATCACTTAAACATGATTAAATATCAACAAATTATAAGCCATAATTCAAAGCATGATGTAACCATTTTCAATAGGTACTTTGGTCTCATACATGGATGATGACCCACATGGTGTATCAATATCTAGTACAAATAGCAAAGCTAAGCTTCATGATAATTGTATGTGAGACACAACCATCAAAAGGGTGTTATGCTATTATTAATGGATCTATTGCTTGTAAACATGGAAGTTGTACAGAGTTAAATATATTTTACTTATCACTCATATTACATGTAATCTTCATCCTAGCTCATACAAAGGAAATTTGATGTCTATGTGTTTTGTATAGAAATTAATTAAAAAAAAACTTTTTTATGTACAGATTTGGAAGAAACCTCATCATTGAGTTTAGCGTAACTAACTAATGCATGAAATACATACTACACAATGTAACTAACTAATTATGCAAGAGAATTAAATTATGTGTACCTTGTCGGAAATATGTTGTGGATCATGGAGGTGACCTCCCCTCAAACATGCATTTGTCAAAGACAATAATAGGTTAAAGGACTGAATAATAACTAAACATCTATGAGATTGAATTTGACAAATATAATTAAACATTATATGACTGAATAATAATTAAACATGTATGATGCTCTATAAATACTAAAGGGGAATACCTCATGAATGATCTCCTCTTGGTTTCAAGAATAATTTATTCTCTACTAAACATGACTAACCACGTGAGGGTGGAAGCTCATTGGGAGCCTCCCCCCCCATCACATCACTCTCAATTCCCCATACCAAATCATGCATAACAAGTATAAAAACAATAATTAAAGGTCAATGAAAGAAAGAGCGTACATGCATACAAAACATATACGGTTCACGTGCAACTAGCAAAACAAAAAAATTGTACAGTCAATAATTTATATTAATAAACTTTGTCTTGAAAAATATGTACAGCCACTTCTTTTCTTGTTTCTTATTTTTTATAAAATTCATGATTAAATCATCATCATAATCATCTTGATTCTGACCTTCAACTATTGGTCTCTATTCTACTGCTGGAAGGCGATGGGTCTTCTCAAGTATTATACTACTTTTGGTAGTAGGATGTGGACATTGATGCACTACAGGGGCATCCACTACAATAACAAAAATCATTAAAATGGCATGGTTAGTTATTATTCATAGCAGTGTTTCATTAATACGAATATCATTACTATTATTTTTACCTAGAGGAGTAGTGGACACCATTGGTTGAATTGTCTTTTGTTCCTCTTCTCTATGAGCACCCTCATCTACATTCTATACCATTGAAACAAGAAAAGTTATAAGTACACCACATGAAGGAAATATTTATAGTCATCATATTATACATTTTCTTTTAAAGACAGACATACTGTGATGGGTTTGTGAACCAATAGTATCATGGTTTTTTTTTCTACCACTGTCAAATGAACCGATGTTTCTTTCCTACATAAAACAACTAGACACATAATTAATTGATGGGTTAAATCAATCATCAATATATTTCACAATTAATCAACAACTACAATCTTTCCATATTATTTACCAACTCATTTGAAGGGTTAGATTGTGTCTGTGATCCCTTCCTTTGTCGATTTTGCACCATAGCTTGAAATTCAAACTCGAAACTGAGCATCAAATATTCTTTGGTGGCGGAAATGTTGAATGTACCCCCCTGCGTTGCACGTCATAAGATATGGATTTTTGCTTACCAACTGCAATTAGATAAAATTTGCATGATGATATGTGTAATATGAATAAAGTATTTGGTACTAACAATTCAAGATTTTAATATCAAGTAACCATCTTGGATAAGTTTGTGTTTCCCATGTCTTTCTAGTATTTCTTGGATTTCTTTTGACGTGTTTGGGATCATACAAAAAGTTTCAAGTATGTTACAAGATATCGCGATTTTTTCTATATAAATAAACAAAATTCAACATATTCAATTCAAAATGTCATTTTTTACCTTCTAGCGCCAGGTGGTGTCTTCCCTAAATTTCTCAATGCACTCTCTTTTGCGTCCTCCTCTATATTCTTACATACCTCTTGGGAATAGCCAAAGGATGATTATACTTAGGTTTATTTTTCAATTGAACACTATATTGATCTTTGTCACATTTCAAATATGTACCATCCCTCGAGGTGATTTTGGACTTGTTGAATAAATCACCAAATAGGTTGGCCATATGGTCTATAAGATTATTTTTCAAATCTTTATTATAGGAATTCCATCATGTGTGAATGGTGGTCCTAAAATCTCTGAATCATTGTCATGCAAGGTCCTATAAAAAATATTGTTTCCTGAAAAATGATATGATATTTATATTAAAATAACATGAAAGATGTAGGTTTCAATCAAATGGTGGAAACTATTTAACATATTCACAAATACCCGGGATTTGTTGTATATTCAAGGGAACTAAGTTTTCGATCACCAAATAGTTGATGGAGAGTGTTCCTGAGATTTGAATAGGTGTTTCCCCAGGATAACAATGCTCTGGTTGTGCAGAACCAATATCCTATGTGATTCTCCCTATAGACCCTCATGTGCATGGTATATCATATGTGGTGGGGGCATATCATGGGCCCCATGATTTCCATTCCTCTGAGCCACATATGGAGAGAAAAATATCCCCGCAGGTATGTGTCTCATGCTACGAATTTTTAGGGTGTGTGCATCACTACCACCAACAATGTCGCCATGACCATACTATCATGTTGCATCCAAATATTCCTATAGAAACAAAAATTTATATTATTACTCATATAACAATATCATACAAAATTTTATATATCAATATAAGTCATAAATAGTCTTTTTTTTTAAATTGCACTTACCCCAAATTATTTTGTATCTCAACTTCAAATTTTCATCCTTTATTTTCCCTCCTTTGTAAGTGCCTTATACCTAGCCAATTCAATGAATTCCCTATTTTCCTTTCTCAAGGTATTTCAAATTGTTTCCATTGGTTTTATGGAATCATAAATTTCATCCCACAGATCATCGTGCTCCAACGGTGTGCTTGTCTACATAAACAATTAAACATGTTAATTCAATTATTGTAAGAAAGAATTGAGATGAAAATCGATGTTGTACCTATTGCAATATAGTCGGTTCCTTCCCATGATCACCCTGCCACATTATAATATGCATGAAAGTTTAGAATGTTAGAAAATAATCTAAGAAGCGTTAGCTATTAAAATGAAAGTTAAAGATATAAAAGAAAAACATTAATTACAGGTTTGGTATACTGCTAGAACATAAATTTACCCCCATAATAGCAGTGCTTCCATCAATTTGATTCAAATTGTAATCAACCAACAACTCTTCCCTTGCAACTATTGTTTTTGTTGGGTATGTGTTATATTTAGGTGTTTTTTTGTCACATGGTTTCTTTGCAGATGGTTTTCTATTTTCGGTTAAGGAATTAGGGTTTTGGACTAATCCAGGTCATTGGGTTAGGGTTTTGTATGTCGCTCGATCCTATATGTATTTTGTATTGTAAACATTGTAAAATGATGAATAATATAGAATATGTTGGCTTTCCTGATTTGGGTTTCCAGGGGAAAAATCTTTGTGTAATGTTTGTATTTTCCATTGTATCTTTTCTATTATTTTTCTGAATATATGTTTTCAGTAGATATTATACAAGGTTAGAATTTACATTTGGTATCAGAGCTTTATTGGCTTCAGGGGAACACCTTTGTGGTCAAGGGTTTGGATTGGAACTGTGATAAGCCTTGTTACAGTGGGAGATCTGCGGTATTGTTTTTCAGGTGAAAAGAAATGGCAAGCAACTCGAAGATGGAGATCGAGAAGTTTAATGGGAAAAGTTTTTAGTTGTGGAAGCTTAAGGTGGAAGATTTGTTGGTGGACAAAGATCAGTGGATTGCGGTGTATTCAGGTACTTCACCTATAGGAACCTCTATAGATGACTGGAAAAAGTTGGATCAGAAGGAAAAGAGCACAATCCGACTGTGTCTCTCCGATTCAGTATTACTAAATGTGTCAGAGGAAGCTACAACCAAGGATATATGGGAAAAGTTGTGGAAGTTGTATCAGTCTAAGTCCCTGGTAAATAAACTATTCCTGAGAAATAATTTGTATAACCTGAGGATGAGAGATGGATACTCAGTGGTAGAGCATTTGAACACCTTCAATACTTTGGTAAGTCAGTTAGTATCCATTGAGATTAAAATTTCAGATGAAGATAAATGTATCAACTTGTTGTATTCTTTACCAGACTCGTGGGATAGTCTGGTTGTGGCTATAGGTAGTAATACAACTTCCTTGAGGTTTGAATAAGTGTTATCATCCTTATTGTCGGAGGATATGAGACAAAATAATATGGAAGGACATAACACAGATACATTATTTGCAAGAGGATGTTCCCAGGAAAGAAATAAATCTAATTTATTAAGTGGGAGATCTAAGTCTAAGGGTAGATCTAAATGTCCTAGAAATTTTGTAAGGGTATGTTGGAGATGTGGAAAAGAAGGTCACTACAAGAAGCAATGTAGATCCAAAGTTGAGAAAAAGAAGGGATCTGAAGAATCTTTTTCTACAGAAGAAAAAACCTCCAAGGAAGAAGGAGGGGATGTGTACTTAGCCTCTTCAAGAACACATGCAGATCATGAATCATGGTTGGTTGACTATGGTGCATCCTTTCATATGACTCTGTTGGTCAACTAAGAGGGGGGTGTGAATCAGTTGTTATTGTGATTAAACAATTTTAAGTCTATTTAAACATTCTTAATCTTTCTTCAAGTGATCATCAATATTATACAACATATGGACAACATAAATAATGAGCATCAGTCACACATAAGATATACACAGAGACATATTTTCATGAGGAAACCCATAAAGGGATAAAACCTCTTCTTCTTCGAAATGATAGGCAGTCTTTTAAGTTCTGTACATCATCTATAATTGAGAACCAACTCAATGTGAGGCTACTACCTCTGTTTTAAAAGATCCAACTTGTTTGAGAGAACCAACTCTCTGGTTTCTCTAGCACCCACTATAAGGAAGCACCAACTCCCTGAGTGTTCCAGCACTGACTGGATGGAAGCGTTGACTTCCACTTACACAGGCTCCAACCTATATAATAGAGAAAACTTGTTCTCCCTTGCACAACCCTGCCACCCTAGTTTTTCTAGATGCAATCAGATGGAAGCTACAACTCCCTGTGTTCAAGCACCCACTTGAACCTCTAAGGACAACAGTCCTCCCTAGCACCTCCCAACCACCCTGAAATATAAATAAATGATTGAATAACCAACAACACAGATAAATCTATTCTTACCACTTCTTCACTGTTCTATAATTCTTCTATGCTACACTAATCTTCTTCTCTATTTATAATTGGCTTGACTTGTTGTCTCTTTCTATCTATTCTTTCTCATGCTCCTTGATATGTGCACATTCTTCTCTCTTCACCTTTTCTCCTCTATTCAGCTTTTGTTCCTTATCTCTGAGATTTCTTCACACTGCGCATACTATAATTTTACCTTTCTACAGTTCAACTCATTTTTCAGTCAGAACAACCAACTGCGCATAGTCACAGCATGTTTCTTTCATACACTTCCTCTTCAATTACACTTCGAATATTCTTGGGAAAAAATGCCTCCGCAACTGAATCACCAACCATCCAGGAACCATGATTCAGTTCTGCTAACTGAATCATAACTGAACAGTTAATCATGACGATCAACAATAGCCCTTCAATCAGATGCTCAAATATCCAGCACCGTTGGATAAAATCCACAGGGTCTTGTGTTTATTTCACCATTTCGCATTTTGGAATTCCGACATTCCTGTGGTGAAGTGTTTCGACACTCGAACTCCCCGTATCTGAAACCTACACCAAAATGTGTTTTTTGCATTTCGACATTTTGACATTTTGGCATTCCTGTGGTGAAGTGTTTCAACACTCCAACTCTCGGTATCCGAAACTTACAGAAAAAGGTGTTTTTCATATTTCGAAATTTTAGCATTTCGGCATTCCTGTGGTGAAGTGTTTCGACACTCCAACTCCCAGTATGTGGAACTCCAAAATGGATTCATATCAACAGTCCGGTATTTTGGCGTTTCGCATTTCAACATTTCACAATTTTGCATGTCATGAATTCCTATTGTGAGGCATCTCAACTCTCCAAGTCGCTATCTCCGAAACTCCATGTAGCAATTTCGCAGTTTGGCATTTCACGATTTCAGCAATTCTTGTGATGAGATATCTTGACGCTCCATCAGGCCTAAATAAAATGCTTGTTTTGGGATTTTGGCGGTTCACATTTCGTAACTTCGGGACTCCTGTGATGAAGAGTCTTGACTCTTGACTCCTCCAAATCCCAGTATCCAAAACTCCGAAATGGAGTTTACGCTTCTGATCTTTCCATGCGATCTGGCGACTTTCTCTTGTTCGTCATCATCGGGATGAGCTTGGCATCAATGATAAACAAATACTCTGCCTTTTGTCTACCCGTAATAAATATGCCAACAATCTCCCCCTTTGGTATTGATGGAAACTTTGAAGAACATCCAACTATACCACTATAACATCCTTGAAATTACCACACTTTCTCCCCCTTTGACATCAATGTCAAAGAAGAAACATGCTCCCCATGAGTTGTTGTAGTAAATACTCCCCCTGTCAATTATGAGCAACTTAGAAATACAACAGATATTCAATAAATACTCCCCCTGACCAGGTGAACATATTAGATGAAAGAATTTGTAACCCCCAACTTTTGACAAAGAAATCCAAAAGGGGTCACTGCTAATGGTTTAGTAAAGATATTAGCTATCTGTTCTGTGGAAGGGATATAATTTAGCTGAACAACTCTGTTTGTGACTTGTTCTCTGAGAAAATGGTATTTTATTGGGATATGCTTAGTCTTGGAATGAAGAGCAAGATTCTTGGAGACACTAATGGCACTGGTGTTATCACAGTGAATTGTAATCGGATCAGTATAGTTTACCTTCAAATCTGCAAGAGTTTGGATCATCCACAAAATCTAAGTGAAGCAAGTAGCAGCAACAATGTACTCTGCTTCTATAGTCGATAAGGAAATAGATCCTTGCTTCTTACTAAGCCATGCTACCAATGAGTCACCCAGGAAGAATGCACCTCCACTGGTGCTATTTCTCTCATCCACACAATTTGCCCAATCTGCATCTGAATAAGAAGTTAACTGAAAATTCTGATTTCTAGGATACCACAGACCAGAATTCATTGTTCCCTTCAAGTATTTGAATATCCTTGTGACAACTACCAAATTACTTTGTTTAGGAGCAAACTGATAACGACCTACCATTCCAATAGCTTGCATTGTATCAGGACGGGATGTTGTGATGTACATAAGACTTCCTATCATAGAGTGATATGTCCTTTGATCAACATCCAGTGAAATATCATCTTTACTGAGCTTGCAACCAACAACCATAGGTGTACTAACAGGAGAGGAATCCTCCATCTGAAATTTCTTCAACATCTCTTTCAAATATTTTTCTTGAGATATAAAAATTCCTGCAGAACTTTGTTTTACTTGTAAGCCAAGAAAATATAATAGTTCTCCTATCAAGGACATCTCAAACTCTATTTTCATAGAGTTAGCAAACCACTGGATAGATGATTCATTAGTACAACCAAAAATAATATCATATACATAAACCAAAACAACTAGTAAATTATCACCTTCAGACTTAATGTAGAGATTGTTGTCAACAGTGCCTTTCTTGAACCCTTTGTCTTGTAAAAATTTGTCTAGTCTATAATACCAAGCTCGTGGTGCTTGTTTCAGTCCATATAAGGCCTTCTTCAGCTTGCAAACATAATTAGGATTATATGTCAATGAGAATGCTTCAGGTTGCTCCATATATACTTCTTCCTCTAGATCTCCATTAAGAAAAGTTGACTTAACATCCATCTGATACACTTTAAAGTTATTATGGCATGAATATGAAAGGAACATTTTGATTCCCTCCAATCTTTCCACTGGTGCAAAGGTTTCATCAAAGTCCTAACCTTCAACTTGTGCATACCCTTTACAGACCAATCTGGCTTTATTTATAACAACTTGTCCTTTTTCATTCATTTTATTTTTGAACACCCATTTGGAACCTATTACATTCTTATCTTCAAGTCTAGGGACAAGCTCCCAAGTATTGTTCTTCTCAATCTGATCAAGCTCTTCATTCATTTCTCTAATCCAATCATCATGCTAGCTAGCTTCATCAAAAATTTTAGGTTCAGTCATAGATAAAAAAAAAAGCAACATGAGATTGTTCTGAGTCTTTAATCAATTTCCTTCTTGTTTGAACTCCTTTACTTATATCTCCAATTATCTGATTTTCAAGATGATTCTTTCTAACAATTCTGAGAGGTGATTTTGCTTCTTTCTACTGATTTGTGTTAGCCTGAGTATTTGTATCTTCATCTAATTCATATTCTTCCCTTTCTGATCCTTGGACCTGTTCATCTTCATCTTCAACTATATCTTTTGTTCCTGGTTCAACACTGCTTACATTTCTGATCGGGATTTCTTCATCAACTTTTATGTCTATACAATCAACCAGTTTATGCAGTCTCTTATTGTAACATTTGTACCCTTTACTGTTTGCAACATAACCCAAGAAGATACCTTCATCAGCCCTGTCATCATATTTGCCAATATTTTCTTCATTGTTCTTGATATAACATTTACTCCCAAAGACTTTAAAATGCTTGATTGAAGCAGGTCTTCCAAACCATAGTTCATAAGGAGTCTTGTCACTGTGTGGCTTGAGATGAGATTTGTTAAGGATATGAACGGATGTATGAATTTCTTCTACCCAATATGTCTGAGGTATGTTCCTTTCATTCATCATTGATCTTTCCATTTGTTGTATTGATCTATTCTGCCTCTCAACAACTTCATTTTGCTGTGGAGTCCTTGGAATTGTGTACTCTCTTTTGATCCCATGTTTATCATAGAACTCTTTGAAGTTCCATGAACTAAACTCTCCTCCTCTATCAAACCTTACCGCCTTAATATTTTTCCTATTTGATTCTCAGTCAGAGCCTTAAACACTTTGAATTTTTCAAATGCTTCAGATTTTTCCTTCAAAAGGGCAACCCATGTTAGTCTAGAATAATCATCAATAATCAACACAAAATAATTTTCTTTTTCTGTACCTTCTTTCCTTGATGGTCCACATAAATCCATATGTAATAACTGGAGAGGTTTTTCTATTGAAGGAAAGTTTTTAGATTTGAACTGAGTGTGAGTAAGATTTCCTATCTAGCAGGGTTTACAAACATAGTCATATGGCTTTGATATCTTCGGAAGATATTTTACTGCCCCATTGTTTCTGAGCTTGATTATATGATCAAAATTTAGGTGTCCAAGTCTCCTATGCCACAGCTAAATTTCATCATACTTGCTTAAGTGGCATTCTTATTTTTCTTCTTTTAACACATAGACATTGTTTTTTGTTCTTATCCCTTTTGCAACTAGCTATCCTGAATTCACATATTTTATTCTACAATCTTTAGGGGTAAAAATGAATTCACATCCTCGGTCACAGACTTGACTGGAACTAAGAAGATTATGTTTCAGACATTCTACAAACAACACATCTTGAGCTTTCCCTTTTCCATTACTCAAACTTACCATTCCTTTACCTTTTATTTTTCCTGGTGCATCATTTCCAAAAGTTACATTCCCTGATTTGCTTTCACTTAGAGTTAGAAACTTACTTTTGT